>OZ024823.1:83958591-84064601 GCA_964016985.1 Anodontia alba
CTCGACTCGTCAGTACAAAGAATCCACCTCCACTGCTGCAACGTGTAGTTTCCTGGGTTATGCGCTGTCAACCAGGGCATTCGTCGTTGACGTAGTTGCTGGTTAAGCACCAAACCAACGCATGGGCGTCTCGCTCGTATTCCAAAGCCACGTAAATGATTCCGAACGGTTCTGGTGGAAATCCGATTGATGTTCCGTCCACGAATATTCTCGGCTGTCTCCCTCAGCAAGCGAAATCTGTCTCGTAGGTGAACCAAACAGATGTACCGGTCTTGACGTCGTGACGGTTACGTGACGGTTACACGTGGACGACCACTTCTTGGACGGTCGTCATTGGTTCCGTTCGTTCGAAGACGCTCATAAAGACGAGATATTGTCGATCGATGTACTCCCAAGTGAGCAGCCACCTCGGATTGAGATGATCCGTTCAATAACATCGTGGTAGCTGCTGCACGCTGTCTTTGACGTAGCCTCGGCATGAGGCGAAGAAAATCCAAATAAACGTTACTGTCTTTTTTCGAGTCGATGTTTAGGGACACAACAAGCAAAAGTTTGATGTAAACTTTGGTAATGTAAAGCTTTGCACGTGGAGTATTTGACCATAGGTTCAATGCTTGATTGAGTTTACCATAAATACCGACATGAGAGGCTGATAAAGTCGTTGGTAATTTTTAGCAAAAAAAAAAAAATTTAATAAAGTCAAAACTTTAGAAGTTAAGAGAAAACAAAGTTGTTTCGTTTCTTGTTTCCTCCAGTATGTTTTGATAAGATACTATTATTAATGGTTTGCTTATCAGTAAGGACGATTGAGATGTTGCATTAACTCTAAAACAGCGTTCTGCCTGAAATGCAGCTAGATCTGGCGTGCGGAATGTAACAGTTTTGTCATTCACTTGGTCAAACAGATTTAGATTTTGACTTTCTTTCTACCGTTATTTTTTCTGTATTCTCAAAGACCTCTTTCATAAAGTATTTAATTATTATAATATATTTATTTTTACAAGCAACGTTAAATCATTATCGACATGTTCGATGATTGACAAAAAATAACTACGTATAAATCGAATAAATTTGTCAGAAGAAACCATAATGAAAATGCTAAAAGATAAAAGGAAAGTCCAGGGAGTGCCACAATCAAATTACAAGTCGCAGCCAATCCCTGACATCAAGAGGAAGAGGAAATAGACACGAACAAATACGCGCAAAACAAACAAACGCACAGAGAGCATACATACAAGCTCTCTCTTCACCAAGCGAGTTTATCGCGTTGCTAAAAGGACTGAAAAACACAAGGATAAAACACAAGGCAAGACCTTATGTAAATTGCATCGTAGAATAAACCACAAAGCTACACAGAGTAAGAGCAACACCGGCCACCGCCTTAAAAAGGTCAGTAGTGTAAACTAGCGTGGGGTCTAAAGCACTTTTACCGTCGACTAATTTCACCCAGGGTCCCGATGCTACTCTTATACGGACACCTTAACTACTTGCCATACTTGTCTTTCAATTTGCACAAATGTATTTTACACGTACTACTTGCTTATGTGCTGTCTGAAGCTGTCGGGTGAATGGCAAACAGTGTACATCCTGACCAGACGCTGCATTCTGGTCTACATAGTTTGCTCAGGCCTCCTAGCGGGCATATACTGGTGAAACAACGTCGATTTAATGTTGATTCAACGTCTTGACGTTGAATCAACGTTGAATCGAAGTTGTTTCAACTTTGTGTGCTTGCTAGACTGTTTGTCCGAATATGGTTAAGCAAAAGAAATTCAAAGAAAAGCTGTCTCGCCTGAACAAGCGCTTATTTAAAGTCTTATAACAAGTAGTGTTACAGAGAAGATAGATGGAATCATGACCTTCTCCAAAGAGTGTACCTAATCGCGCCCACATGGATTGCGGTTAATTTTCCTTAGACAAACTTCACGCGTTTACCTTTAAATACACAGGTAAAATAAGCCTTGACTTTTAACATTTAGATATTTAGATTGTTATATATATATATATATACTTGCCAGTGAGTTCTCGCTTTCATTGATTGTCAGCCAGTTCTGTGGAGGAGTCAGCTGATTTGCATTGGCCTTAGTAAAGCAATACTTTATCAAGGTCAGTATATGTCGATGTCAGTACAGTTTACTTATATTTACTGACTTCACGCTAATTATTCGAACTCTTAACACTTTACCATACTTGTCTGAACAAGTGTATTTACTACTGTTGGTGTGTACAAAATACTGAATGTGTGACAGGGTAGACCCAGATCTTGATCTACTGTTTGCTCTGGACTGTCTGGTCGAATGCTTTGGGCAAACACGGTACATATTTTGTAGGCAGAAACTAAAGGATGGAGTAGAGAAGGGAGGCAGTTTCGCCGTATATTACAAAGGTGCGTATTTATTTAGTATTTTCTTTTAATTATACAGCATGGTCTCCATCACGAAACATACCTATATAATTTTGACCCCCTTAAACCCCACTTTTATATAGTAAAGTTGGAGTTTACAGGGGTATACATTATTTTTTCATATTTCTGCTGTAAACATAGATTGTGGGTACTCGTTAGAACCGCCTCACCAAGGCGGTTCTAACGAGTACCCACAATTTATGTTTACAGCAGAAATATGAAAAATATCAGAATTTTTATCCGAAAATTTTCATTTTTTGGTGGTAAAATTTTCAGTATATTTGAATAGGATTGTTTTCATAATGACTACCATTTATTAAAGACTTAATTTTCTCTACTATTTATTATACACTAAATCTTCTCTACGTTTTGTTATACACTTAATATTGTCTTCTGTATATTATGCACTAAATTTTCTCCACTACTTTCATTACGAAAACAAGCCTATTTAAATTATACTGAAAATTTTACCATCAAAAATGAAAATTTTCAGATAAAAATTCTGATAGTGTTCATATTCCTGCTCAAAACTCAGATTGTGGGTACTCGTTAGAACCGCCATCCAAGGCGGTTCTAACGAGTACACACAACCTATTTTTTGAGCAGAAATACGAAAAATAATGTATATCCCTGTAAACCCCAGTTTTACTATATAAATGTGGCGTTTAAGGGGGTAAACATTATATAAGCATGTTTCGTGATGTATACACTAAACGTTTTCTACTATTAAGTATACACTAAATCTTCTTTACTACTTTTTTTTACCTAAATCTCAAGCAACTGTAGGAACGATTATTGGAAATAGGTTCAGATGGTGATGAAAAAACAAAAGTCATGAAGATTTTTCTAGTCATTGGTGTCTGCACAAATATGCTCTCACCGTGCGTCAACATACTATTGAAATGTCTGTAAGCCAGTAGACATGGATTTGTTGCGACGTCTCTATGGCAACGTGTTTTCTTTCTTTTAGTCTGTTTGTTGCTTTTGTTTGTCATATTTGTTTTTGTCAAAATATAATTACAGCGTGTTCTTAGATGATTTTGGTTTAAAGGAGTGGAAACACTTCCAAGACAAACGAATCGTTTCTCTTCTTTCATTTTACTCCTGACGGAAATATTTGGTACTTGCTGGGAGAAAAATCTTTCCTTTAAGAGTAGCTGTCATTATTTAAATGTTTCAAATAATAGGAAAACAATTTCTTGTCGGCAAAAACTGTCTCATCTGGTGACATTTGTTTTCCAGATGCACCCTTTTGCTTGAAGGGACATTAATACAGCAAGCAGTTTTTCTGCTATTTTGCACAAGGGAGAAATTTTGTGACTATCTATTTTGATTCATTCACACAAAGCCCTAGCTGAAATAGGGTATATTCCTTTCTACTAGTAGACTTCTTTCCAGAAGGGAGACAATACTATTTTGACAGAGTCACATCCTCTAAGGTGGCATGCATTCCCCTTAAACGGCTTTGTCTCATCTCAAACAAGATTCGTGTATATTGGGTCCAGATTTAACATCACGAAAACATGCCTAAATAAGTTGAATCTTTTATATCGTAAAACTGGGTTTACAGGGGTAAAAATTATTTTTCATATTTCTGCTCAAAAACATAGATTGTGGGTACTCGTTAGAGGCGGTTCTAACGAGTACCCACAATCTATGTTTTGGGCAGAAATATGACAAAATATCAGTCTTTTATCTGTAAATTTTCAGTTTTTTTTTTTTGTGGTGAAATTTTCTAATTATTTGAATAGGCGTGTTTTCGCAATGGGTTTCAGTATAACAGTTGCTATGATTTTTCAGGCGAGCTAGTTGTGAATATATGGGGTGGCCTCGCGGACCCAGAGAAAAAGAAGCCCTGGAGAAAAGATACCCTGTCTGTGTTCTGGTCCTCAACTAAAGGAGTTTCTTCGATAGTGGTGGGACATCTTATCGACAGGTATGGCATAGCTGTAGATGAGTTTGTTTTTTTTTTTTTTTTTTTTTTTTTTGTTGTTGTTGTTTTTTCATCTAAACATTACGAAAACACGCCTGCTCAAATATATAGAAAATTTCACCTTCAAAAACTGAAAAGTATCAGATAAAAAATTTGATTTTTTTCATCTGCTCAAAACATAGATTGCGGATACCCATTAGAACCGCCTTGGTGAGACGATTCTAACGAGTACCCACAGTCTATGTTTTTGAGCAGAAATAAGAAAAATAATTTATACCCATGTAAACCCCAGTTGTACTGTATAAAAGTGGGGTTAAAGTGGGTCAAAATTATATAGGTGTGTTTTTGTGATGCATTGATATTTTTTCTTACAGAGCCTTACAGAGGCGCTTCTAATGGGTACCCTCAACATACACATTCATGAAAAATAAGAAAGCAATATTTATCTGGATACCCCCACTTATCTGGAGTAATGGGTATGATAAAATAATCCAAGCGATGTACAAACGTTGTGGGACACGACAATCATTAAGGTTGTAGATGCTGTATCATTTTAAGTTAGATAGGATCCACAGTTCATGACTATATATATTCATTATGTACCTTTCGTCTTTAAAGGGCTATAGACTACCATTGTTTTTTTTGTTGTTTCTTTTTGTGTGTGTGTGTTTTGTTTTTTTTTTGTTGTTGTTTTTTTTTTTTCTAATATATGTTATATATTTCTGTAAATGTCCTACAGTCCACATTTGTTTTTGTTTCAAGTTCAAATGGTCAATACTTTGTGCTTGCCTGACAGCAGTGCCCCTGAAAGCTTCAAAACAAGAAACGGAATTGTAGGTCATATATCATGTGAGAAGTTTTCGCCTCTTTGAAGACATTGTCACGGATTTTGTAGTTCACGGCAGGTGTAAGGGTAATTTGTACACCAGATGAATTTTAATACTCCCCGAAGGGAAAGCATATAGTCGCCGCTTTGTCCGTCCTACCGACCGTCTGTCCGAGCTCACAAGTGAGCATATATTGGGTAGGCATCATAGAGTTTGCTTTATTCTGTCCATGATACCCAGTAAAAAGAGGGATCTAACTACTGTTGGATATTTTTACAGTTTTCGTCTCTGGAAATTTAGCATTGAGTACCCAATAAGTGTCCATTTGTGGGGACGTCCGTCCGTCACACTTTTGTTCGGAGCATATCTCTAAAAGTATTAAAGGTAATTCAATGAAACTTAATGCACTGATAGAGGGCCATGAGAGAAATAGCAGAATGAAATAACCGTAACCTTGTCACCATTAGTTATGGAGTTACTTCTCTTTAAAAATTTTGCAATAAAAATTAAAATTTTAAAATTTTTGCAATAAAAAGCAAGTCCGGAGCATATTTCTGAAAGTATAAAAGGGAATTAAATGAAACTTGATACACTGATAGACGGTCATCAGAGAAAGTGCAGAGTGCAAGAATCGTAACCCTATCACAAGTAATTACATAGTTAGTTTCCTTCCTAATTTTTGCAATAGTAAGATTGTCCGTAGCATATCTCCAAAAGTATTAAAGATAAACAAATGAAACTAGATACACTGATAAAGAGCTATAAGGGAAACCATACCATCAGTATTTATGGAGTTATTTCCCTTCCTAATTTTTGCAATATTAAATTTGTCCGGTGCATATCTCTGAAAGTATAAAAGAGAATCAAATAAAACTTGATACATTGAGAGACGGCCATCAGAGATAATGCAGTGTGCAAGAACTGTAACACTGTTACAATGACAAGTAATTAGTAATTAGAGTTACTTCCCGTGCTAATATTTGCAAAATTAAGCTTATCCGTAGCATATTTCTTAAAGTATTTTACTCTTTCACTAACATAACCCTCCCACTACTGCGCATCTTTGGGGAGCATTCTTCGGTTTCACCGATTCTCTTGTCTACTTTTGTATAAAAAGCAACGTCCTTCAATAAAAAAAAATGTTCTCTTATCTACTGCAGAACTGCCAGAATTAAACATTTTCACAAATTCTGACATTAAAGCAGGCATAAAACACTTTAGAAACAGACAAAAGATGGAACTCCCATTTAATACGAAACTATAGTAGTAAAGAATCAACCTCATGGTCTGTAAATGTTAACAGTCTGTGACCTTCATACAGCTGCAGTGCTAAATTGTCTTCTATTAATACTGACTTGTTTAGACCTTAAGGGCACATGACAGACTTGGTAGATTTTTGGCCATATATTAGATGGGAGACAACTTTGGTGACTTCCTATTTGCATTGTTGCACAGTAATACCCTTTTAAAAATAAGTCTACTCGAAAAGGACAGACTTTGCTTCAATCGGAGCAGAGCAGATTCCTGTTCAAAAGGGATCAAACTCAATTTTGACAATTTTGTCGCGCTAATAAAGGCAATTTAGGTACGATTCATGGTGGAACTTATTTATTTTAGTGTCTACTTTTATTCATCTGCTGTGTTCTATTGTCTTCTTTTAATGTTTGCCAAGATATTCAGTCTTAGACACATTTATGCCAACCTTGCTCTTTCCTTTAAATTACTACTATTATTAATTCTTAATTATTATAACACAATAAATAAGGTTTAGAGTTCAAAGTGGTGTAAATTATAACACGACAGAATATTTACACGTAAACGTCTAAGTACCGGCGCAAATTTTGTTCATGTTTACTTAGAGATATTGGACAAGGGTATACTAAAGTTTAATAAGTTTTCAATGTAACATGTAAAAAAAAACAATATGATTCTTTAATATATGCTTTTATTAAGCTTTATGAAATTTCTTGATCAAGCAGTATGCGAATCCTAGTCATTTGGGGATCTCCACAAGATTTAATTTATACATTATTATTTTTAAAAACATGCCAGAACTTAAATAAGTTACCAGATCTTATCTAGAAGCTTATTTTAGCATGCGTCAGATATGAACTTTTAAGTATATGAATGGGTCCTTTTTTTCATAGTCCAAGTATATGAATGGAGTGGGTTTTCAGATTTTAGCATACAAATCTATATAAATCATACAAATCTATACCAAAATCACTAGTAGATACTCTCCCACCACCCGAGGCGTGAGTCTTAAACATGAACTTTGTTTATCATTTTGTGTGCTTATTCTTTAGACTCTTAACATTGAAATGCATGTCAAGGGTTTATTTTATTTCTACCATAGTTTTCCGATATAGGAGCCTTTAGTTAGACCCAAGTCTGCTGCAGTAAAACCGGAAAATGAAATAAATCACCAACAACATAAACACAGAACAGTAATAAACCACAACAAAAGAACCAACTTAGAAGGGTCAGTTATAATCCTCGCCCACGAATTTCACTGTGGTTCAAAACACTTATTTGCGCGGCTTGTTGAGCGATCTTCTAACTCATTGCGCAATCGTGCAATCTCGCTAGAACCTTAGCTAGTTGCTCATACGAGCGTTCTCAGCCAAACAACCAGGTCCTAGCTCCTCTGAGTGTCTCAACATGCGCATTCAAAGTTAGACATTACTGAAATCAACGAATTAATAGCTTGGATGAAAAATCAGACACTGGTGTTCCCGACAGATACAAACACTTCAATTCGTGGGTGAAACGTCATACACCGACGATGTCGGCAAATATAAAAAATCCTCTGCGAACTAATCGAACACTCTACCATATATAACTAGAATTCCGAGAATCGGATGTGTCGCTTGTTAAAGCGCCAACCATTTGATATGAAAAAGAAAAACAAAAAAAAAACAAAAAAAACACTGGTCCTTATTATCACTTCTATCCCTAAAGGCAACCCCTCACTAAAAACCTTTGAATGAAATCAATGTATCCTTCAATGAAAGGTAACAGAAAAGTCCAGGGAGTGCCACAATCACAAGCCGCAGCCCTTCCCAGACACCAAGAGGAAGAGGAAACAGACAAAACCAAACAAGCGCAAATCGAACAAACGTACGAAAAGCACTAAGATTAGCTCTCTCTTCCCCAAGCGAGGTAATCGTAATGCTAAAAGGACTGAAACACAAGAATAAGTTATTGAGGAGAAACAATATTATACCTTGTATTTTACCCCAACAACAAAAACTAAGTAGAAAAAGGGCCATAACTTGACCAAAATGTTGCGGATGATTACCAGTATCGAACTTGACCTATATTATACAATGATATATCCTTCTGCAAACCTTCACTAAAATCAATGCATCCCTGCAAAAGTTATTGAGCGGAAACCAATATCAACACACCAACAAAAATTAAGTCGAAAAAGGGCCATAACTCAGCCAAAATTTTGCAGTTGATTACTAATATCAAACTTGACCTGTATTTTACAATGATATATCCTTGTCCAAACTTTCAATAAAATCAATGCATCCCTGCAAAAGTTATTGAGCGGAAACCAATATCAACACACCAACAAAAACAAAGTCGCAAAAGGGCCATAACTCAGCCAAAATTTGGCAAATGATTACCAATATCGAACTTGACCTGTATTTTACGTTCATATAAAGTTTTGCAAAGTTTAAATGAAATCAATGCATCCCTTCAAAAATTATTGAGCGGAAACGAAATTTGAATGAAATCCATAATCCTTCAAAAGTTATTGAACGGAAACGAAAAGTTTGACGACGACGCCGCCGCCGCCAACGACGACGCGGACGGACAACATGATCCTTATGTGTCTGCCATGCTACACAGGCGACACAAAAATCCAGCTATAGTAAGAGATCGGCGCGATTCGCGCACCGGTCAATAAGTATATCTGCACGAACTACCCAACAATAGGTCTATTGTTAGGTACTTCGTGTAAATAAACTTATTTCAATCTACACCACTTTAAACACTAAACCTTATGTATTGTGGTATTAGTAATTAATAATAGTATTATTTTACAGGAAAAAACAAGGTTGATATAGAATGTGTATAAGGCTGAATATCTTGGCAGATCATGTATTTTGATGGAAATTTTATAAGAATCGGATAAAACCTAAGAACGACACAGATGTGTGAAGATTTTAAAGTAACTCAGGAGCTGATACAATCAGATCCACATTCAGCCCCTAACACCAAAGGGAAAGAAAGACAAATACAAATAAGCTGCCACAAAATGAAAAGATGGCAGCAGAGTTGGCAACTCTTTCCCAAAAAGGTGGCAAAACTGTTACCCAAACTTAACTGACTATATCATAAACTTACATAAATGTAAAAAGATAAACGTTAGACAGTGAAACACTACGTAACAATTAACAAAACGTATCACACCGAAAGTAAGAAAGAAACTACTGGGGTTGGGGGACGGCTTAAGCTAGCTTTACGGGATCCCAACCCTCACCCTCAGCCTCCATGATGGTAAAACATATATTTGTTCGGTCCGTGTGGAGGTCTTCTAACTCATCCATGAATCATTACGGGGCAACAAATAGAGCACAGATAAAGCTTATAATGAAGCAAAGATGAGGAATAGACAGAAACAACGTGTTGAGACACATGGAAATCCCTGCGTTGTCAAACAATCCCGTAATCAAGGGTAACACTATTACGAATAATAAATGAGGTGCACATTTCAAAATAATAAATATTATACTCTTTCTGACAATAAAACAGAGGTATTTTTTTAGCAAATTAAATACATACCGAGAGAAGAAGCTATATACGCTCGTACATTATGACAGAGGTTTACTATTGTTCAAACTATGATTTATTTAGGTGTTGTATATTTGATTAAGACTTTCATCACGTCAAACAGCTTCAATGAATCTTTAAAATGTTTTCGGTTATAAAACAATTTTAGTACTTCAAACCTTGATAACTTTATTACTTTATGTCCGATTTCGATATAGCCCGGTTTTTGAAGATCTTGCATCTCAGATACATTCCTTACTAACCTTTCTTTTTCCTTTAATTTCCGTAATAATCTAGAATGGTTGTCATGAAAATACAAAGCGACTTAAGTTTACTTTACTTTGAATACTATTCAATATCATTTCAAATCGCCTAACAATGCCAAACCAAAACTTATATACTTAATTTTAATGGGCTTACAGAAAAGCATGTGGTTTCCAGCAGATTAATCATTTACAGACAATAAAATATATTTTTTGTGCACTTTACTTTCTATCATTATTTTATTCGTTTTGTCTTTTTTAGAGGTCTCCTTAACTATACAGACAAAGTGTGTAAATTCTGGCCAGAGTTTGCACAAAAAGGCAAAGAAGACGTAACCGTGAAGCAGGTGCTATTACACAGTGTAAGTTGTTGACAATAATATATTTTCGACATAAACAAACTGGAAGAATCCGGCATGCGAAGTATGAGACGGTATTTAGTTTTCGTCTTTTCCGTAACAATGTTTGTCTGTGTGTTTTTTTCGTCAAGGATTTCTCAGGAACTACTGCACCTAGGATTTTGAAATTTGGTACAAACATTGGATATGATCTGTTGTATTGTGAAAGACAGAATTAGCATCATGATGCTTATCATTCCCTTTAATTGTCCATTTTTTTCCTTGTGTCATGTAAGGGAGAGTCAGCATCCTCATGCATATCATTCCCTTTATTTGTCTTTTTTTTCTCCAATAAAATGTTTCGTTACAGATTTCTCAGCTCCTAAGAGAGCCAGAGTCTTCAAATTTTGTATACACCTAAAGACGGTTGAAGTAACTTGTTGAAATTTCTCTTGACTTCTTTTTACCTTTTTTCCATCTCTCACTCCAGTGTAATGCATAGGGAAATTTGTGTCAAAGGTTTCTCGGGAACAACTGCACCTTACATTTCGAAATTTGGTACAAACATTGGCCAGAACCACTTGTATCGTGTAAGAAAGAATCAGCTTCTTCATTTTTATCATTTTACTTTATTTGTCCATTTTTTCGTTTTCTCCAATAAAATATTTCTTCAAAGATATCTCAAAGAGCTACTTCGCCTAGGATTTTGAAATTTCGTATAAACATTTGATATGACTTTTGTATTGTGTAAGAGAGAATCAGCATCCTCATGCTTATCATATCCTTTATTTGTCCAGTTTTCTTTTTCTCCAAAATAAATCTTTCGTCACAGATTTCTCAACTCCTAAGACAGCCAAAGTCTTCAAATTTTGTATACACTTACAGAGGATTGAAGTATATTGTGCACCACGATGCTAATATTTCTTTTGACTTCTTTTTACATTTTCCCTTTTTCCATATTTCACTCCAGTGTAATGCATAGGGAAAGCTGTGTCAAAGATTACTCAGGAATTGCTGCTCCTAGGATTTAGAAAGTTGGTGCAAACATTAGTTATGACTACTTTTATTGTGTAAGAGAGATTCAGCACTCTCATGCTTATCATTCCCTTTATTTGTTCAATTTTCTTTTTCTCAAATAAAATGTTTCGTCACACATTTCTCAGCAACTACTTCACCTAGGATTTTGAAATTTGGTACAAACATTGGGTATGACCAGTTGTACATGTATTGTGTAAAAGAGAATCGGCATCCCCATGCTTGCCATTCTCTATTTTTCTTTCTTTCTCATAAAAATTCATCGCAGATTTCTCACCTGCTATTAGAGCCAGAGTCTTCAAATTTTGTATACATCCTGACAATGGTGAAGTATGTTGTGTAAGAGAAAATCAAGATGGTGAGATTTTGTTTTCTTTTTTGCCCATCTCTCCCATGCAATACTTAGGTAATATTTGATCTGCAAGATTATGGTTCAACATACTTCTGATAGCTATGGCGGGGGTATGTGAGCTTTGCTCACTATTTGCTATATTTGTTTGTGGGAACGTACCATAATAACTATAAAAAACTTACGGTTTGTGGAAAATACTATATAATTTGTAGAAAGTCTGTAGAATGTTTGTAGAGAGTATCGTGATATTTTTGGAAATACCATACATTTTGTAGAAAGTACCAAAGTTTTCTGGAAAGTGTATGTATTACAATCTCTGCATACACAGTTCACAAAATGACAAATAAAATAGATTCTAAACGGAGTAAACATTGAGAGCAATGAACACAATCATAAAACTGAAAACACTGAGCTCTGTAGAATCAAATTAGACAAGCTAGCTTCGACATAAGGCCTGAACATTGACCCTCATATAAATTTTCAATGATCCCGAGTTGTATGAAAATGATAATAATAAGTCAGAGTTGTATGGAAAAAAATGGGTTTAGTCTTTCGTTAATCCACGCCAAAACGGAAAAGGGCATTCGGGGCATATGCAGACGGCGGAGTCAAATAAGTAATTATTATAGAATATGAATCGTGTAGCAACGTCCCATATCAGAGACTCGTCTGGGTCTTTACTGTTCCCAAGACAGTATTTAATGATGTTATCCCGTACAGATATTGCAAATATATTATTTTTTAAGCTTGTTAGAATTGAGGGTGAGACTGATTTGCTAATGGTTCAATTTGTATCTTTTATTTTACTATGTTAGCCTGATCCCAATATACTTTTGGCCGCGTCAAGCGAAAATTCGTCTTCAAGCATTCGATGCACAGATTCAGATTGATCCCTCGCATGCCCGAAGTCTTATCCGGGCATTTTCCATCCATTGATACCGTGTCCAAAGATTCTATTAACGTACGATGCAGGCCCTGATCAGACTGCGCGGATGCACAGGCAGATCTGGGCCTTCGCTGTCCTCATATGCCCGATGACACATTTTCTCATGGCTCATTTTATAACGACAAAAAGATAACAATCTCAAAGATTGCCTTCGGAAACAAAGAATTCACAGAAGCACGAAACTCGGAGACTCGGTTTTATTAAGTCACTTCATATGCAGCAATATAATTTGCGAGGCTGCATACGTTTCCTCCCTCTACCCTCACCACCCCCTCCCCCTAGCACCTGCTTAAGTGGTTTTCAATTTTCAAAGTAACCAGAATAGGCTTAATGATTCCTAAGGAAATAAAAATAAGTAAGGTGAAGTAGGGGTAGACGTTTTGCTGCCGCCACACTGCAATTAGCACCAGCTGCAGTGAAGTAAAATAAAACGCTAAATAGTTGCCTTTGGAAACAAAGGCGACACAGAAGCACGAAACTCGGAGACTCGGTTTTATTAAGTCTCTTCATATGTAATTAGCGAGGCTGCATACGCCCCCACGCCCACCACCCCAACCCCCTAGCACCGGCGTAAGCGGTATTCGATTTTCTAAGTAACCAGTCCCAAAGGAGGACATGTCATGTTCTTCGTTTCAAATGCGTGTGAACATGCCTATATGTTTCAGGATGTAATACATGTTACTTCCATATTTTGTTTCTTAATTTTCTGCAGTTTTAATTCACAAGCAGTATAACAAGATATGACTAAATTTTTGAGATACGTTGTCTGTGGAAACCTGGACCCGTCTTTGCTGCCTAAAGGTTCCTGTTTCCCATTTGTTTGATTACCAATAACTTTTGTCTTATTTAGCACCAATGATGTTACATCACGAAAACATACCTATATAATTGTTGACACCCTTAAACCCCACTTTTATGTAGTACAATTGGTGTTTACAGGGGGTATACATTATTCTTTCTTATTTTTGCTCGAAAACATAGATTGTGGGTACTCGTTAGAACCGTCTCACCGAGACGGTTCTAACGAGTAGCCACAATCTATGTTTCGAGCAGAAGTATGAAAAAATATCAGACTTTTTATCTGAAAATTTTCAGTTTATGGAGGTGAAATTTTCTACATATTTGAACAGGCGTTTTTTCGTAATGCACCCAAAATCTGATCAGTACCTTAGTTGTCCACTGACAGGCTGATTAGAGCCGAAATGTGAGTAAACGTACCTTCGGGCATATGCACCCAGCGAAGATTCAGATCAGCCTGCGCGTTCGCGCAGTCTGATCAGAATTTTTACAGGGACATTTATGGTAGCCAAGGATGCAAAGTTCCGTCATACATAGAAATAATACGCTGATCAGACTGCGCGGTTGCACAGGCTGATTTGTGTCTTCGTTGGGCGAACATGTCAAAAGGTACATTTACACTGCGGCTCATTAGATATTGTAGAACGTATCGGTGGAAGACTTTGCACATGCGCAAGATAGTGAGAGTGATAGGTGGTACTGATACACTCACACGTAAGATCTTTCACCATTTTTACAAGGGGGATGCCTTTTGCGACATTATGTTCCTGTCCTGCATATCAAGCTCCTTCTAGAACGTGGTCTACTCTAAACGGAAAGAATTTGCTCCCCTTGATAGACCCCTTTTCAGAAGGGAAGCTAAACATTTTTGTAACAGCTGTCTACCATGAAAGTTTATCATATTGTCTACCATGACAGTCATATTGCATGTGTTGTAAAATATACTCAAAGGCAAAAGAAAGTGTGCACTCTTTTCTTCTTGATTTTCTAAAAATCCAAAGGTGGAATATTATCATGTGTGATATCAGTTTTTAGCTAATTCAAATACCTTTCTCATAAATATTAGTATATTATTGTTTTGAATTTCTTTGAAACGTACGGTACGTCAGTGTGCAGAAGGGATCAAAATAAAAAAATACATAAATAATCAACAATATTAGCAGATTGAGAAGAAGACATGAAGTGAACAGTTTACATGATCTACGCAATGCCCTGCAGGTGGAATGTAATAATATTCCTGCACACGTCATCAACCTTACATAACTTCCATGCGGCTATTTTAGAGGTTACACAAAACGGTCATAAAAGATATTAACATCGTTAAAAACATTTTGCAACGACTCGTACAGAGAATCCAAGCAAGAAAAAATGCCCTTTGGCTATTTGTATTTTTATTATTATTTTCATCCCTGCTGCACATTGACGCACCGTTAGTTTCAAAGAAATTCGAAACAATAAGACTGTCGTGTTGGTTAGAAAGGTAATTGAATAAGCTAAAAAAATAATGTCAAACATAATAATATTCCATCATTGGATTTTTTAGAAAATTAACACCTAAAGAATGCGCACCTTCTTTTGCATTTGAGGTTATATTAGGTGACAAAAAAACATATTAAAACAAAGTGTATCAATTCCTGTTATTCTGCGCACTTCGGATATTTTCGAAGGCTGTTTTATTTTTAATGACAGATTCTATCTGTCATTCTTCGTTGCCACGCACGGTTTTAGAGAAGTGACTTTGACTACTATTTAATTTCGTATTTATCCGCGCACAAAAGTAGACCCAATGTTTCAATGTGTGTATATTAGTACGCCATTGAAGAGCTGTCTATACAAAAGTAGTGCAACTTGTGCTTGATCTATGGCGAGAGTCGCTGAGAAAACCCGCCTTAATATATGTGCGAAGCTGATCAGCGCCTTTGTTGTTCGCTATAGCTCGTTTTTTTTTTTTTTTTTTGTTTTTTGTTTTTTTGTTTTTTTTCGACTAAGAAGCGTCTCAAAAACTTAAATGGAGAACAGAATGATACCGGGAATTTATTAGTTTTTCATAGTCATTTCAGGGCTATTCAGCCCTTTGATTCTGTATTCGATTTCTTCCGAAGGGAAGGGGGAATAACACGCTTTTAAAATTCACTCTTTAATAAATATTTCGGCCGATGGCCTTGTTCAGTAAAATAGAACCCTTTGAAAGGAATTTATATGATTGCGGCCATTAATTCAATCAATAGGAAATAAACAACGTCGATTCGGATATGACGTCGCGCAGATGGCGTTAAAATAGCGCCCTTGAGTCATATGATAGATTTATTTTTGTTTGACGAGTCTAATGTGTACGTTTCAGAGTGGCCTTCCGCAACTTGACGGCGAATGGGCATTGAAGGAATATGCTAATGATTATCCCAGCTTTGAGAAACGATTGGCGGAACAAGAACCCTATTGGAAGCCAGGTAGATTTTGCTAAGCCTCTTGTTGAAATAAGCAGTAGTCAGTGGCAAAGTCAGAACGGAATTATTTATACGCCATTACGAAAACATGTCTTTTCAAATATATTGAAAATTCTATCACCAAAAATGAATCTTTTCAGATAAAAAAACTTCTGATATTCTTCATATTTCTGCTCAAAACATAGATTGTGGGTACGCGTTAGAACCGTCACGCCGAGGCGGTTCTAACGCGTACCCATAATCTATGTGTTTGCGCAGAAATACGAAAAAATAATGTATACCCCTGTAAACCCCAGTTTTACTAATAAGAAAGTGGGGTTTAAGGGGGTCACAATTATATAGGCGTGATTTTTTGTGATGGCACACTCAGAAAAATGTTGAAAAATCTTCCCGAGCATCGCTTCCAGAATTGGGGGTTATTCTTAAGAAAACAATTTGCTCTCAGAATAAGAATAACCCTTATTTTAGGAGCGATACATTATGTCCTTTAAGAGCAGCCTCTGGTAATTATTTAGTACTAAAATACTAACTTATACCAACAAACTGTTGATGCAGGTATAGATAGAAATTATGGCCCAACCCCCAGTTATTGCAGATTTGTTTCTATTTTGCAACGAAAGAGGTTTTATTTTGTCTCTTTCTTACGAATATCAGATCCTAACCACCACCCTACTATCTACTTTCGTAATTAGCATAACCTGTAAATTTTAACATTTCTTTTCTCGAAGTACCAACCTGTAAATTTTAACATTCCTTTTCGCGAAGTACCAACTTGTTTCTGCATGAGTACTTAGCTTAACAGCAATTCAACGATGCATATAGGCCGCAAAGTCAGAATACGTATTTCCGGACATGTGCGTCCAGCGAATATTCCGATCAGCCTGCGCATTCGCGCAGTCTGATCAGAATCTTCACTGGGCGCATTTTTGATATGCCTGTTTTCATCAAGGCGAAGCGGGTTTTATAGACTGGTTATCACTGGGTCACTGACTTCAGTCGACACAATTTGATGGTATATACAAGTATTGTACTCTACATGCTTGTTGTTAGTCATTAGTTTCTAAGTTTTAGCATTCACTATCTATCTATCTATCTATCTATCTATCTATCTATCTATCTATCTATCTATGATTGTTACACTAGCAATTCTGTTCCCCCAAGTTACATTCACTTGTGATTTGGGTCACTGCCATGAATTGCAATAACTTTTAGAATGTGTCTTAGTTCTGACCCTACAGTTATTACTCGTATTAGCTATTGTGGTCAGCCAATGTCCGTCGTCCGTCGTGCGTCGTCAACAATTGTTTTAAAAGCCTACTCCTCCTAGGCCAATTCTCGATACTTGGTAGGAAGCATTGGGTCGACGTAGATCAAAAATAGCTAAAATCGTTCCGATCGGATATCGAAGATGGCCGCCATGGCCACCATCTTGAAAATCTATTTTCGCTTCTTCTCCTCAATCAAAAAGCCAATTGACTCCAAACTTGGTAGGAAGCATTGGGGTGACTTGTAGATCAAAAATAGCTAAAATCGTGCCGATCGGAAATCGAAGATGGCCGCCATGGCGGCCATCTTAAAAATCTATTTTTCGCTTCTTCTACTAAACCCAATTGACTCGAAACTAAGTAGGAAGCATCAAGGTGACTTGTAAATCAAAAAAAGCTAAATCGTTCCGATCGGAAATCCAAGACGGCCGCCATGGCCGCCATCTTGAAAATCTGTTTTTTCGCTAAACGAAAAGCCAATTGACTCGAAACTTGGTAGGAAGCATTGGGGTGACTTGTACATCAAAAATAGCTAAAATCTTTCCGATCGGAAATCCAAGATGGCTGCCACGGCCGCCAGCTTGAAAATCTATTTTTCACTTCTTCTCCTGAACCAAAAGGCCAATTGACTTGGAACTTGGTAGGAAGCATCGGGGTGACTTGTAGATCAAAAAAAGGCTAAAATAGTGCTGATCGGAAATCCAAGATGGCCGCCATGGTGTCCATCTTGAAAATATATTTTTCACTTCTTCTCCTAAACCCAAAAGCCAATTGACTTGATACTTGACAGGAAGCATCGGGGTGACTTATAAATCAAAAATGGCTAAAATCCTTCCGATTGGAAATCCAAGATGGCCGACATGGCGACCATCTTGAAAATCTATTTTTACTTCTTCTCCTGAACCGAAAGGCTTATTGACTTTAAACTAGGTAGGAAACATCGGGGTGCCATGTAGATCAAAAATAGCTAAAATCGTCCCTGTAGGAAATCCAAGATGGCCGCCATGACAGCCATCTTGAAAATATATTTTTCGCTTCTTCTCCTGAACTGAAAGGCCTATTGACTATTGACTCGAAACTTGGTAGGAAGCATTGGGGTATCTTGTAGATCTAAAATAGATTAAATTGTTCGGATCGGAAATCCAAGATGGCCGCCATGGCGGCCATGTTGAAACTCTTTTTTTTTTCGCTTATTTTCCTGAATCAAAGGGCCAATTGATTTGAAAATTGGTGGGAAGCATCAGGATGACTTGTAGATATAAAAATAGCTAAAATCGTTCCGATCGGAAATCCATGATGACGGCCATCATGAAAACCTATTTTTCGCTTCTTCTTCTAAACTGAAAGGCAAATTGACTCGAAACTTGGTAGAAAGCATCAGGGTGACTTGTAGATCAAAAATAGCTCAAATCTTTTCGATAGGAAATCCCAAATTGCCTCCATGGCGGACATCTTGAAAATCTATTTTGAACATTTTCTCCTGAACCTAAGGGCAATGGACTCAAAGTTCATTGGAAGCATCGAAGTGACTTGTAGATCAACAGTAGCTAAAATCATTCTGATTCGAAATCCAAGATGGTTGCCATCTTCTTTATGTTTATTATATTCCCCTGCCACTGTGCTGTTTACATGTATAAAATCATGATTCTTCAGAAACCACTTAGCCAATTGCCACCAAATTTCACATTGATCCTACTGTTGAAATGTGATTGAGAGTTTGTTCAAATGATCACGCTCCATTGACTGTCATGCTATATATATTCTTCTTCAAAATTAAGAACTGCTTAAATGATGATCTTTTCATTAGTTGCGATGACAGGATTGAAAAAAATATTGCATAACATCTACATATCTGCAGTGGCTATGTCACTCAGGTGAGCGACCCGTGAGCCTCTTGTATATATGAAATTACGGTAACCATCCAAACTGCAACTTTGTATTTTCCATGTCCTCTGATGCCATGTTATGCTTGACTTTGAGAGAAATAAAGTACTTGCCTTGACTTGACTTGATAGCCACTGATGCAAACTTCCTTCATGCGGCCAGCGAAGACTCTAAGCAGACTGCGCCGATGCGCAGGCTCATTTGAGTATCCCATACCAACATATAAGAGGGAGTATCTACATATTATTTTTCTTATTTCTCCACAAAAATATGTTGTGGGTACTCATTAGAAGCACCTCGGTGAGGCAATTCTAATGAATATAACAACCTGTGCTTTCATGGAGTGATAAGAACATTACATCACGAAAACATGCCTATATAATTTTGACCCCCTTAAACCCCACTTTCATACAGTAAAACTATGGTTTACAGGGGTATACATTATTTTTCTTTATTCTGCTCAAAACATAGATTGTGGGTACTCGTTAGAACCGCCTCGTCGAGGCGGTTCTAACGAGTACCAACAATCTATTTTTGAGCAGAAATATGAAAAATATTAGAATTTTTTATCTGAAAATGCTCATTTTTTGGTGATAAAATTTTCAGTATAATTATTTGAATAAGCATGTTTTCGTAATGTAAGTATTTTTCGGGTGAAAAACGCTGCTTATCTGGAGCTATGGGCTCTACGCTGGGCGTACACGTCAGAAGGTGCGTGCTCTCACGTTGAGTATCACACTTTTATCGTATTTTCTGATCAGGCACAGAGGAGTTCGGCTATCACAGTTTAACGTTTGCCTTGTACCTTGATGCGATTGTTAGAAAAGTCGATCCGAAGAAAAGATCTTTGGCTCAGTATTTTGATGATGAGTTCGCTAAACCCTTAGGTAAGCGTCACATATGTCTCTAATTGTAGTTCTTGGAATTAAATAAATATACACTTTTAATGATAAGAGAGAGAGAGAGAACGAAAAAAATGAATTCTTCTACAATCACTCATTGGACCGGACCAATGTTTGCATTAAATACATGAAGTTCTGATCAATATCATAGCATCTTCTATTCTATTCTATTACAATTCTTTTCTATTATGTTCAATTCTTAATCTACTCCATTCTTGTTTTACTCAGGTCTGGTTCTTCATATTCTTTTGAGTCATAAATATTTATATCTCTCTGTCCCATCTACCCTTTGGTAGCCTTGGTCAGTTTACACAGATCCATGTAGTCTGGTCGAAGTTATTCGCGGCCTTTCCTATTGCTTGCGGCTTGCTAGCTTTATAGTAGTCTGTGGTTTGTAGAGTGGTCTGTAAAATACCACCGATAGCTCTATGGCCTCTCTGAGCGCTTGATGCGCATATTCTTGCGTTAACTATGGTATGACTCAAGGGCACCATTTTAACGTCGTCTGCGCGACGTCATATCCGAATCGATGTTGTTTACTTAAGAAATAAAATTTAATTGTTCCTAACCGTGCTCAAATGCCCAAGATAAAGCACAGTTGAATTTGAGTTGTACCCATTTGAGTGCTCAAATGGATATAACCTAAACTCAACTGTGCTTTATTTGGATAAAGTACAGTTGTGTTTGGGTTGTACCCATTTGAGTGCTCAAATGGATACAACCCAAACTCAACTGTGCTTTATCTTGGGCATTTGAGCACGGTTCGGAATAATTTATTTCTTTTTTAACACCCTCATTGAGCGAGATAACTTATGCGAGGTTCGATGACGAATATTCAAAATGGCGGAAAACATGCGAATCAGCTGGCGATGTAAAATATAATAAAACTGCAAGCCATGCACCATGCCCCGCCACAGCGACATATTCCCTATGCACGTCTGTAGTATAAGGGTTGAAAACAATCTAAGTTAAACATGAAGAGAAGCAATAAACAGTTATTTCATAACTCTTAAAAAAAAAAAAAAAAAAAAAAAAAAAAAAAAAAAAACACAAAAAAGTCTAAGTTAAAAAGGCAATAAAAAGTAATAAAAAATAATTTCAAGATTCTGAAAAAACAATATGCATATCTTCAGACCATCCTAAAAGCGTGTGTAAAGTTTCAAAAGGATCGGCCTGAAAATGTAGGAGGAGTTGCGTGTACAAGGTACATACTCCCTATACATTTCTGTAGTATTAGGGCTCGAAAAATGTCTAAGTTAAAAATGCAAAAAAGGTAATAAAAAATAATTTCAGGATACTGAAAAAACAATACGCATATTTTCAGACCATCCTTAAAGCACCTGTAAAGTTTGAAAAGGATTGGCCTAAAACTGTAGGAGGAGTTGCGGGCAGAAGGTACATACTCCCTATACATTTCTGTAGTATTAGGGCTCGAAAAAAGCCTAAGTTAAAAATGCAAAAAATATGATAAAAAATAATTTAAGGATTCTAAAAAAACAATATGCATATCTTCAGACCATCCTAAAAGCGCCTGTAAAGTTTGAAAAGGATTGACCTAAAACTGTAGGAGGAGTTGCGGGCAGAAGCTACATACTCCCTATACATTTCTGTAGTATTAGGGCTCGAAAAAAGTCTAAGTAAAAAATGCAAAAAAAAATGCGATAAAAAATAATTTCAGGATTCTGAAAAAACAATATGCATATCTTCAGACCATCCTAAAAGCGCCTGTAAAGTTTGAAAAGGATTGGCCTAAAACTGTAGGAGGAGTTGCGGGCAAAAGGTACATACTCCCTATACATTTCTGTAGTATTAGGGCCCGAAAAAAGTCTTAAGTTAAAAATGCAAAAAATGTGATAAAAATTAATTTCAGGATTCTGAAAAATAATATGCATTTCTTCAGACCATCCTAAAAGCGCCTGTAAAGTTTGAAAAGGGTTGGCTTAAAACTGTAGGAGGAGTTGCGGGCAGAAGAATGGTGGGGGCGCTGACGGACGGACGGACAGACGGACGGACGGACACTCAAAATTTCAGAGGGTATAACATAATACCCCGCCACGTTTTTGGTGGCGGGGCATAGAAACGATGTAAAATATAAAATTGTGTATCTGTGTTCATGAAAGAATTGCAAAACGTATGAAATTGGAGTGCCGCGATGGACCTAAGAATGACAGATGTAAAATAGCAAAATAAGAATGTTCACCGACTAATTTTGTTTTCGAACATGTCAACAAATGCACGATTGAAACAAAATTCTAACACCCCTGCACTTGTTGTTACTTATTTGTCTTTACATTTCTAGCCGTGCTTTATCTAAGGTATTTGAGCATAGGAATTTTCGACGGGTATCCAATCATATTTGCGAAAGTTTCGCCCCTGGTAGCTATGGACGCTAGCTTACAGTATTGACCGAAACATTCACATACATAATAAATTATATTATGTACTAAGACTGAAAATGATCTATGAGCATTGCGGTTCTTTGACTTTTTTTACCTGATGAGTCCCTCTACATGTTATACCATTCAAACACATTCGTTTTACTTCTTGTTTCCATCGTGTATTTGTTAAAATGTTCGAAAACAAAAATAAAAGTCGATGAACATTCTTATTTTGCTGTTTAATATCTGCCGTTCTTAAGTCCATCGCGGCACTCAAATTTCATACGTTTTGCAATTCTTTCATGAACACACGATACAATTTTTTTTTATATATATATTACATGTACATCGTTTTTATATATAACGTCGTCAGCTCATTCGCATAAGTCATCCGCCATTTTGAATATTCGTCATCGAACCTCGTAACTACCTAACCGTGCGACGTAATGCTTAAGAGGTATTGTCAACTACCAAAGGGGAAGTCAGGTAATAAAAATAATATTCTAACACTCATGCTCGTGTTGTTCCTTATTTGTCTTTACATTTCTAGCCGTGCTTTATCTGAGGCATTTGAGCACAGGAATTTCGTCGCGCGCTATCAACGGGAAACTAATTATAATACTGTTGCGAAAGTTGCGTGCCTGGTAACAATGGACGCTAGCTTACAATATTGGTCGAAACATTTATATACATAATAAATTACATTAGTAAGACAGAAAATGATCTATGAACATTGCCGTTCTTTGACCTTTTTTACCTGATGAGTTCCTCTACAGGTTGTACCATTCAAACACATTCGTTTCCATCATGTACATTTGTTGACATTATCGAAAACAAAAGTGTCGGTTAACATTCTTATTTTGCTGTTTTATATCTGTCCTCCTCAGGTCCATCCCGGCATCCAAATTCATCCGATTTGCAATTCTTTCATGAACACAGGATATAAGTGTTTTTATGTTTTACATCGTCAGCTGATTCGTATCAGTATCCGCCATTTTGAATATTCGTCATCGAACCTTGTAACTACGTAACCGTGTGACGTAATGCTTAAGAGGTATTGTCAACTACCAAATGGGGAAGTCAGGTAATAGCAAAAATCTCAAAAATCTATCAAAATCTCATTTTTCAAAACATTCGCTCAGTGAGGGGTGTTAGAAAAGAAATAAATTATTCCGAACCGTGCTCAAATGCCGCAGATAAAGCACAGTTGAGTTTGGGTTGTACCCATTTGAACGCTCGCTCGCTGCGCTCGCTCGTGCTCAAATGGATACAACCCAAACTCAACTGTGCTTTATCTTGGGCATTTGATCACGGTTCGGAATAATTTATATCTTAAATAAAAATCAATGAAAAAAAATCTCATTTATGCAAAATTTGTTCATTGAGAGGTGTTAGAAAAGAAATAAATTATTCCGAACCGTGCTCAAATGGGTACAACCCAAACTCAACCGTACTTTATCTTTGGCATTTGAGCAAAGTTCGGAATAATTTATTTCTTAAGTAAAATGATGTGTTTGAATGGTATAACCTGTAGAGGAACTCATCAGGTAAAAAAGTCAAAGAACTGCAATGCTCATATATCATTTTCTGTCTTACTAATATAATTTATTATGTATATGAATGTTCCGACCAATATTGTAAGCTAGCGTCCATAGTTACCAGGGGCGCAACCCTTGCAACCAATTGGTTTCCCGTTGATAGCGCGCGACTAAATTCCTATGCTCAAATACCTTAGATAAAGCACGGCTAGAAATGTAAAGACAAATAATGAGCCGTCTCATCAGGACCTACTCTGTTTGCCATTCTGTTCTTGATTTACAACTGTCACCTTTTTGATGGAAAAGGATGCAGAGATGGAAGAGTCTATTTCAGAAACTCGGGGTTGAAAGGGTTAATCATATACATAGAATGACGACAACAACCAGCTCCTTACATCAGCAAACTTGAGGGCATCCTAAACGTTGCAATTGTAGAAAATTTGTACTGTATTACCAACTATTACTAATTTTATTTTCCTGGGAGACGTTCAAAACAGGTTTATGTGTAATGTACACTACGCAGCCAAGGTCTAGATACGCAGCCAAGGTCTAGATACAGTCGAATCTCAATGGTACGAACATCTTTGGGACCGTGGAAATTTGTTCGAAATACGGGTAGTTCGAGCCACTGAGGTGCCAAGTCAGGAAGCAAACGGCCATAATTTAGGGAAATCTTTTCGATCAACACAATAATGATATTTTGAATGTACTCATTAGAATCGCCTTGATGATGCGATTCCAATGAGTACACTCAACATACAGTTTCATGATGAACTAAGTATATTTCCCTAAATATTTGTTTTTCTTGAGCTATCAGAAGGATTTCGTAGGGTTTGTTTGTGTTGAGGTTTTACGGCCCAGTCAACCCAATGGGGTCATGTCGAGCGCGGTCAGTTTACCTAACCACACATTTACTGGGCAGGCTTAGTCCTCTAAGCGGTTAACCAGTATTGTGCACATTCTTTCGCCAGACAAGTTTGAATTAGCCATGGTAATTGAGCTATCCGTATTCGCGCTTTTGAGGTTTGGTTGTAGGTCAATATTTTTAACCAAAAATATTTAGATTTTATTTTTATTTTTTTTTCTCTCTCTCTCTCTCTCTCTCTCTCTCTCTCTCTCTCTCTCTCTCTCTATAAAGCCACCACAAAAACATACCTATATAATTTTCACTGCCTTAAATCACACTTTTTATATAGTTAAACTGGGGTTTACAGGAGTATTCATTATTTTTTTTCTTCTTCTCAAAAACATATATTTACATTGTGGATGCTCGTTAAAACCGCCTTGCCAAGGCGGTTCTAAGGAGTACCCACAATCTATATTTTGAGCAGAAATATGAAAAATAACTGAATTTTTATCTGAAACTTTTGTATTTTTTGGTGGTAAATTTTCAGTATATTTCAATAGGCTTGTTTTCGTAATGATATGCTGTGCATAATGGTGAGAAATGCCTCGCAGAGGCTGACAACATATCTTTTTGTGGAGAGACAAGAAAATTGTTTATCTTGATACCACTTACCTAGAGCTCTGCTAGGCATGGTATTTCCCAACATATACTGGGAATGAATAGGCATTACGAATACACGCCTATTCAAATATATTGAAAATTTCACCAACTGAAAGTTTTCAGATTAAAATTCTGATATATTTTTTACATTTCTGCTCTAAACATAGATTGTGGGTACTCGTTAGAACCGCCTCGCCGAGGCCGTTCTAACGAGTACCCACAATCTATGTTTAGAGCAGAAATAAGAAAAATAATATATACCCCTGTAAACCCCATTTTTACCGGGGTTTAAGGGAGTCAAAATTATATAGGCATGTTTTTGTGATGGTTTTGATTATTAGGCAAATTAAGACACAGGTATGAAAAAAAAAGGTGTTGATAAAAAGGTACCAAACACTGAAAAGTCGATTTACAAAATTATTATAATTGGCTTAATATTCATTCCTGTTTTACTGTATATTATGTGGGGAGCGCGGGGCTACTAAATATATAGACTTGAATTTCATGGCGACTTAGTCAATAAATTCAGAAAGATTGTTAGCAAAACTGATTTTTCAGTACAGTTTAAAAAGATCGTCACTCGCTATCAAAAAGATAGGTTGCAACATGGAGTTTCCCAGCTAGTATTCTTTATAAATCTATAGCGGGCCGTTATCGGCCCGTCAGCTACCCTGACGGGCCGATAACGGCCCGCTATAGATTTATATAAAATGCTTACTGGGTTCTGCGGCCTACTGCATGCATGGTTGTTAACCAAATTATGCTTGAGAACTTTGTTTCCCTATTTAATTGCACGATGGTAGGTCGGTCCTCAGACTAAATGACGGCTCCCTCCGCAATCTGTTTAGATAGTTGGCGCTTGACTATCAATATCTGTGGGCGGGCTTGTCGTGGTCCTATTTGTGGTGTTCTTGTGTTCTGGCTTCAGATCGCCATTGCATTTTGTTTCATTAGTGCTCATTAAGACAACACGCCTGTGCAAATATATATATAATTTCACCTCCAAAAACTGAAAATTTTCAGATGAAAAACTCTGATATTTTTCATATTTCTGCTCAAAACATACATTGTTGGTACTCGTTAGAACCGCCTCGGCGAGGCGGTTCTAACGAGTACCCACAATCTATGTTTTTGAGCAGAAATAAAAAAAATAATGTATATCCCCGTAAACCCCAGTTTACTATGTAAAAGAGGGGTTGAAGGGGGTCGAAATTATATAGGCATGTTTTCCTAATGTTTTGATTATACAGTCAAACCTGTGTTAAGCAAGCATCTATGGGAAAGCCAAACACTGGTTGTTTAAGACAGGTGCTTGCTTAATACAGGTAGATTTCCACTTCTTTGCCTTTAAAGGGATCTGAAATAGTGGCCTTTAAAGGCAGGTGATTGCTTAATGCAGGTGGCCTTTAGGACAGGTTTGACTGTATTTCTCCTCCGTTGCAGTTCTTCATTGTTTGTGCGTATGCGGCTTCATATGTGGCATTTCTTTTGTCCTTATTTGATCTCCATCTCTCCTTGAAGGACCTTTACTGTGGCATTTCCTGGGTATCTTCACTTATGTTTTGTTTGTTTATGCAATGATTATTTTTCTAGAAATGACATATTTGCTTCATAGGACTGCTGTCAGAAGTGTGTCAGACAAATATGAGCGGGGCACAGCATTTTCTAAAAGATTGCATGTGCGCCCAGACAATACTCAGATCAGCCTGCGCATCCACGTAGTCTGATCGAGGTCTTCGATGTCCGCATGAAGACGCTTTTGATTCTTGACTACCCACAGAGTGCCCTGCGAAGACCGATTGAATTGAGCGGATGCGCAGGCTTATCCGAGTCTTCGCTAGGCCCACACGCAATCTCACAGGAATTGTTGCTTCTGTCCTCTACAGGCCTGGAATTTTACATTGGGCTCCCACCAGAAAAATTTGACAGAAGTACAACCCTCGCAATGTATAAGGAAGACTTAGACTTAGAAAAACTATGGGCAGAAATAAAAACGAAAGCCAATCCAAAATACTTCGAACGATCCATGGCGCACCATAGTCCTGTAGATTTACAAGACGTATGTATACCAAATTTCATGATATAGTCAAATTTCAATGGCTGGAACGTTTTTGGGACCATGGAAATTTGTTCTAGACATGGGTAGTTCGAGCAACTGAGGGTTCATCAAAGAGCCAAGTCAGGCGACAAATGTGGATAATTTAAGAATGTCTTTTCGATTTTCTATAAAATAATGGTGTGTTGAGTGTACTCAGTAGAATCGCCTCGATGAGGCGATCCTAATGTGTACACACAACATACAATTTCATGATCATTTAAGAAGATGTTTAAAATATACCTGAATATTTCTGTTCTTGCGCTATCGGAAGAATATCCTTGGGACTCAAAATCGAGTTCGAATCAGTCTCGGAAAATGAGTTATCGGTGTTCGAGTCATTGAAGATTTACTATATGATGGTTATCAACAGGGAAATAATTGCCCACCTGGCCGCAGTTTATGATTACCATATAACAACGTTTGGCTTGCGACAGGGAAATATTACCACACGATAAAATATTAGCTTACTGTAGTTTTTGATTACCATGCAGACAGCAACGTATGCCTTGCAGTAGGGACATTACGAAAACACGCCTATATAATTTTGACCCCCTTCAACCCCACTTTTATATAGTAAAACTGGGGTTTACAGGGGTATACATTATTTTTATTATTTCTGCTCGAAAACATAGATTGTGGGTACTCGTTAGAACCGCCTCGCTGAGGCGGTTCTAACGAGTACCCACAATCTGCGTTTTGAGCAGAAATATGAAACATATCAGATTTTCTTATCTGAAAATTTTCCTTTTTTTAGCTGTAAAATTTTCAATATATTTGAATAGGTGTGTTTTCATAATGGAAATGTTAGCATACGACAAAAGATTAACTTGCTGCTGTATATGATAAGCACTAAATAACGCATGGCTTGCAGCAGCGAAATATTAGCACACGATAGAAAGATAACCTTGCTGTAGTAAACCATAAGCACGCAACATTACGAAAACAAATATTCAAATATATAGAAAATTTTACAATCAAAAAAAGGAAAATTTTCAGATAAAAAATTCTGATATTTTTCATATTCCCGCTCAAAACATAGATTGTGGGTACTCGTTAGAACCGCCTCGGAGAGGCGGTTCTAACGAGTACCCACAATCTATAGTTTTGAGCGGGAATATGAAAAATAATGTATACCCCTGTAAACCCCAGTTTTACTATAAAGCTGTAAAATCATTATTACTCATTTTATTGTGAAGTCTTTGATATATATTTCAAGAGCAACTATACAGCAAGTTAATGCATATTTTTTCATATTTTTTATTATGTTTAGGACAAAATCTTTCTGCATTAGATGGACACTACTATAGATCCCAATGTCGACTATTCTCGCATAAATGTGTAGCGATTATATGCTTTTTCTAGTTTCATAAATGGTTTTCAGATTATTTGAAAGAATTCCTTTCAGGTGCTGATAAGTTTTTTTCTGCATATTTTATTTCTGTTCAGTTTGGTATATATTTTAATCTTGTGAAAGTAGGACATCACTGACTTTCTTTTTTGTATTTTTTTCTTAACCAAGTGGCATTCATTTTGCTTTTATTTCACATTTTCTGTGCGACTACGGAAAGTCCTGATTGAATATCGGAGATTCGTAACTGTACCGTTGTGCATGATCTTAGTACCAGAAGATGTATTTATTTATTTTTTATTTATTTATTTTTTTGTCTCATTCAATATTAGCGCGTGTAAAATGACAATGACAACTGATTAACCTGCTGGATGAAGATTTAATCTCTTACCTGCTCGAGCCACTACAAGTAAGATAATTCTATCGCTGATAGTAAGTTAACTTTCTGGTATGTTAGTTCCCTTGATTTTTTCCAATAACAACGACCCGAAAGAATTTAATCCACTCATGGCCTCCGGATTATATGCTAAGAAACTAAAGAAAAAAAAAAGATTTTTTTTTACAGTTTTAAACTTCGCGATTATGCCCCTACGACATATAATAACGCCAAAAGATGACTGTCTTAGCGTTTTCAAAAGCTAAACTTGTGTTTGTCCGGAAATGGGTCATCGGCTATTTCGTAGGGTATGACCGCATCGGTTCGTGACATCGTGAAAACGTTATAGTTGAACAAAATCATACGCGAGCACATAATTTCAAAAACAATACATCTATATACTTTCCTGTTATTGTCATGCTTCATATAATAGGATAAAAAACTAAGGTAAACGTTTAGCCGTAACAGACATAAAACATGCGGAAGGAGCTGGAAATGTTTGGTTTGTAGTTAAACTAGAGGACTACTTTTTTGCTTATCTTCAGAAAACGGTTGTACTGTGTTCGCACCGAACAACAAAAATGATTCATTAATGGTCAAGAAATACTATAATTTCGAGGCGGTTCTAACGAGTACCCAAAATCAATGTTTTGAGCAAAAATATTGAAAAATATTAGATTTTTTTATCTGAAAATTTTCATTTTTGGTGATAAAAATTTCAGTATACTTGAATAGGCATGTTTTGAAAATGCATTAGGTTGATGCTATGTTAAATAGTTCCAAATTTGTTGCCTGTTTCAAAACTTTTTTTTTTTTTTTTTTTGACGGCTTTGGTGGTAAAATGTATAATTCAAGCCGTTCTGCAGTACATATTAGTTAAATTATATATTTTGGATGGTTGCTTTGAGTACGAAAGTAGCTCATCAGCTGCGGTACCAATTACCCTTACACCTGCCTTGACCTCGTGAAAGATCTGTGCCAGTGTCCTCGAAGAAGCGGAAACCTCGTATTGCATAAAATATAACTTACAATTACGTTTCATGTTTTGAAACTTTTAGAGGAATTGCTGTTAGGCAAGTACCAAATACGGACCATTTGAACCTCAAACAAAAATGTTGTTGGCTGTAGAACGTTTGCAAAAAAGCATAAAAATGAACGATAGCCTGTAGCCTTTCAGCCAATGGGATAACATAGCATAACAACAGACTATAGAGTGGGAAGGGTTATGGACGATGGCATCTTGAAGTTTTGCTTTTTAAATTATTTCATCCGCGCCATGCGAAAATATATATTCAGAACAAATGTGGACAGCGAAGGCTCAGATCAGACTGCGCATTCGCGCAGTCTGATCTGGGTCTTCGCTGATCTGGGTCTTCGCTGGCTGCTTATAGAATCAACGGAAATTGTAGTACTGTCGAAAGAATCGGTTTAGGAAAGGCTCTAATCAGATAGTGCGGATAATGATATAATGATATAAGGTTAATCTTAATTTTTATCTGACCAATAACAGTAAAATAAGACAAGGTATTTAATAAAATATTATATTACATATTTCGAACAGGTCATAGGTAGTATGAACGACAAGGAAATGCGAGCAATACCATGTGGATCAAGCCACGGATCAGGAACCGCTGAATCAATGGCCAAGCTTTATGGTATACTGGCAGATAGCGGAAAGTATGGAGATAAACAAGTTCTGTCTCCTGAAGCTATATCTGCCCTGGAAGACGTTGGGATGACAGGTGTTGATCAGATGTTTGGACTGACGGTACAGCGAGGAATGGGATCAATGTTGATACCGATTGTAGTGAACAATAACCTAGATGAGGTAAGAGTGAATTTTAAAAACAGTTCCGAATGCCAAATAGTATAGACTTGATGTCCGGAAAAAGCCAGAATCACAGGACCTAGCCTGCCAATAACACCAAGAGGAATAGCAAACAGACAAAGACAGCATACAAGTCGTAAACCAATGAAAAGCAAACCAATCAGTTTCCTTTCCCCAATAACAATACTAAACTGAATCCACTAAACACAACAATAAGACAACGAACTGGACAAAATATGAAAATCACGTAAACATACCTATATAATTTTGACCCCCTTAAACCCCACTTTTATATAGTAAAACTGGGGTTTACATGGGAATACATTATTTTTTCTTAGTTCTGCTCAAAAACATAGATTGTGGTACTCGTTAGAACCGCCTCGATGAGGCGGTTCTAACGAATACACACAATCTATGTTTTGAACAGAAATATGAAAAATATCATAATTTTATATCTGAAAATTTTCAGTTTTTGATGGTGAAATTTTCAGTATATTTGTATAGGCGTGTTTTCATAATACATATCCGCGCTTCGAGTAGCCACAAGTTTACACAAAAGCAATACCAGAACTTGGACAGTTGAAGAGATACAATAAAATTTTATTATTAAGACCACCTTTGGTACTGCCTAAAAGGGGTCTTAATTGCGTGGTGATCTTAATATTGAATGTAGAACGTAGCTCCAGATAAGGTGCTTTTTTTAACCAAAACGTGCTGATATTTTTGTTATTTCTCCACAAAAAAAAATATGTTGTGGTACTTATTACATCACGAAAACACGCCTATATAATTTAGACCCCATTAACCCCACTTTTATATAGTAAATCTGGGACTTACAGGGGTATACATTATTTTCTTATTTTGCTAAGAGGCAGTTCTATCGAGTACCCACAATATATATTTTGAGCAGAAATATGAAAAATATCAGGGTTTTATTCTGAAAGTTACCGAGGCGCTTCTAATGAGTACCCACAATATATGTTTTCTTGGAGAAATAAGAAAACTATCAGTATGTTGGGTTGGAAAAAGTGTTATCTGGAGCTAGGACAGGATCAAACACTTGCAGGCCGAATTCTAAGACATTCCAGGCAAAGACGCAAACATGTATCTTGATTCTGTTAGACTACGCTCGAATTGGCACTTATGCCAAAGCTTTTTTCTGGCCATCTACAGTATCCAGTATCGCAGACTACTGTGTTTTCGACATCTGTCAGAAAGTCGTTTTTTTATTTTGCTTGCTATAAATATTTGAGAAGAAAAGACAGCATCAGAAAAGACAAATGGTTTCTGATTAGATATGGTCAATCAGAAGTCGGCCTCGGTGGCTTATTTGGATGCGCCGTCCGATTGGAAACCAAGAGGTCGCGGGTTCAACCCCCGCCGAGGTCGGCAACATTCTTCCATGGAGATTGATCATGAAATATTTCTGCGGTCATTCCCTCCCTTCCGCTGATTCAAGAAGGGCAGTTATCAGTTTCTGGCGAAAGAATGTGCACAATACTGGTTAACCGCTTAGAAGACTAAGCCTGCCCAGTAAACGTGCGGTTAGGTAAATTGACCTCGCTCGACATGACCCCACAGGGTTGACTGGGTCGTAAAACCTCAACACAGACAAACAGACAAACAACATATCTTCATTTAAAACAAAACGCAAAGCAAAAACGCCTTTCCGAGACATGTCGAAAGGACAGTAACCTGGATATCCGTTGTCCGCATACGGAATAAGGACCATTTTCTGTTGCCGCGATTTGTCTGCATACATTTGTTTGTTGTTTTATAATGAAAATATATGTTGTGTGTACTCATTAAAATCGCCTCATTGAGGCGATTCTAATGAGTACACTCAACATACCATTATTTTAAAGAAGATCGAAAATACATCCTGAAATTATACCTATTTGCCTCCTGACCTGGCGCTATGATATAAACCCTCAGTAGCTCAAACTTCCCATGTCTCGAAAAAATGTCCATGGTCCCAAAGATGTTCGAGCTATTGAAGTTCGACTGTATTATGTAGCAAACATGAAAGCCGCAACGTGACATCACGAACACCTGCCTATATAATTTTGACCCCCTTAAATCCCACTTTTATATAGTACTAAACTGGGTTTACAGGGGTATACATTATTTTTTCTTTTTCCTGCTTAAAAACATAGATTCTGGGTATTCGTTAGAACCGCCTCGGCGAGGCGGTTCTAACGAGTACCTACAATCTATGTTTTCAGCAGAAATATGAAAAATATCAGAATTTTTTATCTGAAAATTTTCATTTTCATTTTTTTTTTTTTTTTTTTTTTTTTTTTTTTTTTGTGGTAAAATTTTCAGTATATTTGAATAGGCATGTTTCCGTAATGGAAACGCACCGTCTGACCAGCATGCCCAATGAAGACTCAAATCTGCGCAGTCTGATCAGTCTTTGTTGTCCGCATGAAGAAACCTAACATCATAGACTTTCCGAAATGCGCCCTGATAAGATTCTGATCAGACTGCGCGAACGCATATGTCCTAAAGTACTTTTTTTGACGTTGCGACTAAATTATCTTGTTCACATTGCTAGCATGTTCTAGTTTTCGTTATTCGCTGACTCAACACTGATTCAAGTGTTGATTTTTTATCAATGAGTCCTTTGTACACTGTATTTGTTATACTTGATATGCAAATCCAGAAAATTGTCCTTGTGTCATATGTAGGCAATTAAAGCACAGAGCAGACTATATTATGTAGCAAACATGTGAGTCGCAACCTGACATCACGAAAACCTACCTATATAATTTTGACCCCCTTAAACTCCATTTTTATATAGTAAAACTGGGGTTTACAGGGGTATATATTATTTTTCTAATTTCTGCTTAAAAAACATAGATTGAGGGTACTCGTTGGAACCGCCTTGCCAAGGCGGTTCTAACGTGTACTCACAATCTATGTTTTAAGCAGAAATATGAAAAGTACCAGAATATTTTATCTGAAAAATTTCAACTTTTTTTTGGTGGTAAAATTTGCGCGCAGTCTGATCAAAGCATTCATTGGTCAGCAACAGAAACAATGGGTAATATAGGATATATTGATGAAAGAGAAGAATATGGCAAAACTGCACAGACACATACGTATTATTAACGTTTCACCCCTGAGTTTCTTAAGTGCACTCTTCCATCTTTGTCTTTAGGCATGTACATTATTACAAAAAGGGATCAGTCAAAAGCTAAGTACAGAATGGCAAACAGTGTAAATCCATATATGGCAAACAGTGTAGATCCAGATCAGATGGCAAACATTGTAGATCCAGATGAGATGGCTCATTATGAGCCATCTCATCTGGATCAACGCTGTTTGCAAAGGTATCTGTTTTTTGCAAAGGTATCTGTTTTCGTCTACAGGGCTGAACTTGGTCCTGACTTATTTGCTCTTTTATTTCATTTATATCTTCTTTTTTTCAGCCAGTAAACTTGTTTGGGCATCCAGGAGCAGGCGGTCAGTTCGCCTACGGCGATAGGTCGGTTAAACTAGGACTTGGATACACAACCAACTTTCTAAAACTAGACATGGCTGAATTTGAAGAACCTGACCCAAGGTTTGGCAGCTATTTAAATGCTACGTATAGCTGTATTTCAAAACTCGAAGGGACAAATACACAACGGAAAATCTTTGCGAACTACGGAATGTTACAAAAGGCTAGGGACGCTGCAAAGGCAAAGGAATAATAATAGGGCATTAAAAAAAGTCGAACTTCAGTGGCTAGTACATCTTTGGATCATGGGAATTTTGGTCTAGACATGGGTAGTTCGAGCCACTGAGGATTAATTGTAGCACCAGGTCAAGTGACAGCTGAGGATAATTTAGGGACGTCTTTCGATCCTCATTAAGATAATGGTATGTTGAGTGTAGTCATTAGAATCGCCTCGATGAGGCGATTCTGATGAGTACACACAACATACATTCTCTCTTATTTTTTTCAAATATCCCTAAACATTACGAAAACAAATGAACTGAAAATTTTACAACCCAAAAATGAAAATTTTCAGATAAAAATTTCTGATATTTTTTCATATTTCTGCTCTAAACATAGATTGTGGGTACTCGTTTGAACCGCCTCGCCGAGGCGGTTCTAACGAGTACCCACAATCTATGTTTTAAGCAGAAATAAGAAATATAATGTATACCCCTGTAAACCCCAGTTTTACTATATAAAAATGGAGTTTAAGGGGGTCAAAATTATATAGACATGTTTTCGTGATGATATGATCTTTGATATTCCTTGTGTATATATGGTGCATAGGTATCAAAATATTGTAAATCGGAAAGCAATATTCTTGAATAGATGGGCATGTGGTTTAATCTTTGTCATCATGTTTCTTGACCAGTGCTGTAATATTGATATTTTAATCATTCGACAATAGAGCATACATCAAAAAAAAATTAATGATATTCTTTTGTTAACTGCATCAAAATATCAAATGTGTCTCATAGCGTTGTCGTCTATAGAGAGATGTAAATACCGTATTCGACCCAATTACCGCACTGTGCGCTTGTTTTGTTTTTTAAATTACTGGGAAACCCACATGTGGTAAAATATATATCTGCCTTTTTAGCGTACACTTTAAATAAAGATCAGCAAAGGACTTATTTGATGACGTTTATGTGATTTTTTTTCCTGATTTTCTTTATAAAAGCATATGTTGTGGGTACTCATTTACTCATTTTCCTGATCTGATTTATAAAAGCATATGTTGTGGGTACTCCTTTGAATTGCATCGACAAGTCGATGCAATTCAAATGGGTTCCCACAATATATGTTTTTATAAAGAAGCAGACAAAAAGTACACTGGCTGTAATCTGAACACTGCAGAATTGCTTGACTGTGCGCTTATAGAGGTATGTGCGGTAATTAGTTGAATGCGATATTTCATTAATAGTGTCATTTCAGTTGCTCTTGAGAAAATACAGAACTCGTTATATATCTTATTTCTACGTCATACGCTCGTATATTATGAAGCACAGTTACTAGAGTCACAGTAAATCAACAATCAAACCTGGTCGGATGACACTTAAGAAATACGCGTGCATTATTTCGATCTAATCTGTTCAGTCCTTGTGGAGGAGATTTCATTTAAATATTTTCTAGTTTAAAATGATATTGAGATTGAAACAAACCCAAACAGTGGGCGAGCATAAGGAAACACACAATCTAGATAGTGCATGTACATGCGTAAAGAGTGGAATTATACGAGATAACGCCCTCAGAAATGAGCCCTCACTGCTTGTGCGCACATTAAAGTCACATATCAGCCTGTGCAGTTGTCCGTACCCTATGTCATATGCGTGCCACGGAGACCTGGACCAGCCTGCGCATCCACGCAGATTGATCAGGACATTCGTTACCCAATTACAGATTCAATGGATATGGAAGAATATATTGATGGATTAAAATGCACTCGCTGAGTGCATTTTAATTCATCAATAAATTCTTCCCATCACGAAAACATATCTATATAAGTTTGACCCCCTCAAACCCCACTTTTATATAGTAAAACTGGGGTTAACAGGGGTTTACATTATTTTTCTTATATTGCTAAAAAACATAGATTGTGGGTAATCGTTAGAACCGCCTCACCGAGGCGGTTCTAACGAGTACCCACAATCTATGTTTTGAGCAGAAATATGAAAAATATCAGAAATTTTTATCGGAAAATTTTCGTGTTTTTTTGTTGTAAAAATTTTCAATATATTTGAATAGGCGTGTTTTCGTAATGAAAGGATTATGCGATCGGATAATGACTGCCCCGAGCAGATTGTGCGGATACGTAGGTTGATCGGGGTGTATTGATTGATTTAAAAGTCCAGGCTTAGCTCATTTGGTCTAGGCATTCTCTGTTACATAACGATTATACGATTGGACAATGACTGCTCCGAGCAAATTGTGTGGATGCGTAGGTTGACCTGGGCGTATAGCTGGAGTCTTTCTCTGACACTGCGAATGACTTGTTCTCTAGACCTTGTCGCATCACTTTATGGAGGCTGGATACAATTGGTAGATATTTCGCCATTTATGACAAGGGAGACAACTTTTGTGACTTCCTGTGCGCTTTCCTGCACATGAAGCCCTTCTGAAAAGGGATCTACCCTAGTTTTGGAAAAAAAAAAATAATAATAAAAACCATTAGAAAAACACGCCTATTCAAATATATTGAAGATTTCACCACCAAAAACAGTAAGTTTTCATATAAAAAAAAAAATAAAAAAATAAAAAAAAATGATATTTTATATTTCTGCTTAAAACATAGATTGTGAGTGCTCGTTAGAGCCGCTTTGCCAAGGCGGTCCTAACGATTACCCACAATCTATATTTTTAAGCAGAAATAAGAAAAATAATATATACTCCTGTAAACCCCAGTTTTACGATATACAAGTGGGGTTTAAGGAGGTCAAAATTATATAGGTATGTTTTCGTGATGATTAAATAAATGTAAAAACAATAATAATAAAAACGTTGCTCCCAAGCAGAGCAAATTCTTTCATTTTAGATAAAAAGTCTAAATGATTGCCTTTGGAAACAAAGAACACACAAAAGAGCGAAAATCGGAGACTCGGTTTGATTAAGTCTCTTCATATTCAGTTAATAGAGTTGACTCCTTGTGAAAAGGGGTTAAAGTGTATCATCACGAAAACATACCTATATAATTTTGACCCCCTTAAACCCCACTTTTATATAGTAAAACTGGGGTTTACAGGGGTATACATTATTTTTCTTATTTCTGCTCAAAACATAGATTGTGGCACTCGTTAGGACCGCCTCCCCGAGGCGGTTCTAACGAGTACCCACAATCTCTGTTTTGAGCAGAAATATGAAAAATATCAGAGTTTTTTATCTGAAAATTTTCAGTTTTTGAAGGTGAAATTTTCTACATATTTGAATAGGCGCGTTCTCGTAATGTGCATTTGCCTTAATGTCTTGGTGTATATACACAGTCGGGATATCGTTTCCTAAGACTCATTTTTCTGCACTTTCCGAGACAGCTGCAGCTTACCCAATGCAATTTTACCAACTAATTGGAGGCGATGCAATATCGATGTTGACGTAAATGCGATGTTATCACACGATCTTTTGAATAATATGGTGTCTCATTTCAGCAATTCGGTGCAATGCTACACTTAAACAAGCGGTGTTGCAGTTAATTATGCACAACTAATCTTACCCTACTTACCCTCAGTATTCGCACGGACAGACCAGGGCAAACATTGTAGTTCCAGATCAGATGCCGCGGAACGCGGCATCTGATCAGGATCTACAATGCTTCTTACTCATCTAGCAATTTTAGATACATGAACAACTGGTGAATTGGCTTGTTTAATATTTACAAGTATGATAGGAAGTTATGGTGCCCAAATGTTTAGGATTAATACGTTCCTCTCAATGAAGCTGCAAACTTTATCGGCACGATCTCTTTGAAATCTGGCCATTTATCACTTGTTTCAAGAAATGAGGTAGAAACGCATTTTTCCCTTGTGCACTGGGTGCATACATTGTAGTTAATATTATGCAGTTTTTGTTTGTTGGCAAACACAGACAGGTTCAGTTATCACAGTACTGGTATGTGAAATATGCGTTTTGTCTACGTGGTTCCCATCTTGTCCGTTCGTCTGACCTCATTTGACTATTATTAAGAAACAGAACAGCTCTAGCCATGAATTGTTGAGTGATAGATCACATGTTGGAGGTCACTTGTAATGATCAAATAACGAGTGCGTAGTGCGAGTGTGAATTGATCGACAAACTGTGACTTATTACTCAACACTTTACGCACTAGAGCTGTTCTGTTTCGATCCGAACGCACTAAAACTCGACAAAAATGCCGTTGATTCCGTCAGATTGTCCCTACTTTCTGCCATTGTTCGATGAAACCCCGACGACTTCCTTGGCTGAAACATATGCATTTACGTCTGTCTGTAATGTATCTGATGCGAAAAATCGACGTTACACAGTCTAACGTCCAGGAAATGACAAATGACGTCAGAAAAATTCTTCGAAACGTAACGAAATGGCGGATCTTTTGCGTCATGCTCTTTTGCTCAGTGATTTGTTGCAGAATAAAACACAGTTCATTTCTGTTGCATATAAAGGCGTGCTTTGTTAGAATAAAGGAATCAAACATGGTTTTGCATGCAATAACATTCGCCAGGTCCCGAAAAAGGTGTTGACAACCGAGGCCGAGGGCCGCGGTTTTCAACACCTCCCAAGGGACCCGGCGAATGTTAATGCATTGAAAACCATGTTCGATCGCTATTATTGCATAAAAACTGAAAACATTTGCTACATTTCGTGTTATTTCTTGCACTATTTCGTTTCGCCTTTTCACCGATATCTTTCGAACGCAATTTTCACGGACTATGCTCGTTTTAGGGCCGGGCAGTACACATCTCGCAACGCAGCAAATATGTGGCCCCGGTACGATCATATTGAAAGTTGCGTAGCCGTACATTAATAGCGCGTGAATTGCCTTGTTAATACACGGCTTTTCGCCGGTTAATGCACGGCTGTTAATAACGTGCGGCACTGCTTTTTATGCAATAATGTCATTCAACAACTGACTGTCTCCAAATATTTCATCAGTCCCTTATCGTGGATCCTTATACAATAAACAGTTCCTTATAAACTAGACAAGCACTACTTTTGCCTAAGTGCACACTGCACAATACGTCAGTTTCGGGTCAATTGCCTAGGAACCGTGCGATTACAGGATTTTGACCTAACTAACATCTGTACTATCCGTGACTTTCTGTTGCTTAACAACCACAACCACATTCAGTAAACGTTTTATCGATGTGGGCATTTCAAATATGCGTCGTATACTTGATCATTAAAAGCATCGTGCAGAAACTATGGAAAAAATTACCAAATCATTGCAAAATTCTCTTCACATACTCATTTCTAATAACCGTTTCATGCCAATATTTCAAATACTGATGTAAAAAGTGTAGTTTATGTATTCTTGATCATTCTTCCCCCAGAGATTCTTTCTCTTGGTGTCTTCTTTAACTGTAACCCCAGCGGGCCCATGACGTTTATGCAACGTCGGCTCAACGTCGATGCAACGTCATGACGTTGCATCGACGTTGAAGCGACGTTGTATTAACGTCATGTGCCTGCTGGGACAGTTCCTGAATATATTCTTTACTCTTTTGGCTCTCCACTAATCGCAATATGGTATAAGGGACATTTTCTTGTGCTGCACATCATAATATCTCGGCCAACATGAAACAATGAATGTGTTGAGACAGCGTATTTAACATAAATACTAGGGCACCTTGACCCCGTGCCTTACTAGTCCTAAAACTTCATTTAGATTATAATTCTTGTGCATATGTCTGAAAATTGCTAGATGAGTGGCAAACAGGGTAGACCCTGAGTAGAAGTAGCGTTCTGTGGTGTCTGATCTGGGTCTTCACCGTTTGAATAGGCCTGTATATCTTAGGCTTATTACGGTATTAATGAATGAAGGATGATCTCGTTATGAGTTAACAAATATTAATTATTTAAGACAATCCACTGGTAATCCTCTTTTCACCATGGCTACTTACCGGTCACAACCTGACTAAAAGAGAATCTGTTAAGACAGATTACTTCATATCTATTCCAGGATAATTTTCTCTGCCTCTCCATAAAACATTTGTTGTGGGTACTCATTCGAAGCGCCTCTGCGCTTCGAATGAGTACCTACAACATATGTTTTCCTGGAAAAGTAAGAAAATTATCCCAGAATTATCATTAAATACTCCATCTTAACACGTCCTCTGCTGAACTACTCATTTACCCTAATTATGCAGACTGACAGATCTGAGCAAATTGTGTAGACTCAGCTCAGTCGCCGCAGAACGGATCTACACTATTTGCCACTTCCAGCACTTTTAGACAAATCAACAGGTTGTACAATGGACTTGTTGAGCTGTAAGTGCAAGGAGTTTAATTCTGCTGAATATCTAGGGAGAATATGGTGTTAACAGTACAAAACGGTTTAGTTCCGCGTATGTATGTTACGTACCAGGAAGTCTGTGTGCAAACAGACTTGTCCAAGAGTGTTCCTTGATTTCCCTTTTTTTACATCTATTAAAAATAAACAAAAGTAATGAAGAACAAAACAAATGAACCGTCAGAGCAAAAGCTTAAGGGGCTGTTATAATATTTTGCGCTTAAGCAGACATTTCCAAGGAGGACAAATACAAATGTAAGGACTTGGGCAAGTCTGTTGGTGCAAATGGCTGCATTAAATAACAATTAAAAACTTAATAGTGAATTTATGCGTTTGGTTTCTTTTTTAATTTCTCTTTATTTTTTCTTTCTTTTTTATTTTACTTTATTTATTTATTTATTTATTTATTTTCAAATCGGCACAACTGCAATAGCCGATATACGGACAAAGCTACAATAGAGGACTCACCTGTGTCCGATCCAAAGAAATTTCGCAGAGGCTAAAACAAGTTTTACTCCCGCGAAATTCACCCATAGTTCTGACGCATCTCAAAATTACAACTATGTGTTCGGTCATATAAGAGGCCCGCTGGCTCATCAATAAACATCACGAAAACATACTTATATAATTTTAACCCCCTTAAACCTCACTTTTACATAGTAAAACTGGGGTTTACAGGGGTATACATTATTTTTCTTATTTCTGCTGAAAATCATAGGCTGTGGGTACTCGTTAGAACCACCTCTGCGAGGCGGTTCTAACGAGTACCCACAATCTATGTTTTAAGCGGAAATATGAAAAATATCAGAATTTTTATCTGAAAACTTTCAGTTTTTGCTGGTGAAATTTTCAATATATTTGAATAGGCGTGTTTTCGTAATGAACATCACAGTAACACACGCATAATCACAAACTTCATGATGAAACAAAGTGGAGAGGGGGGGTGGGGTAGGGGCGGAGATAAACGGAATGGTGACCTGAAGTCAGAGCACAAGAAACCAAAAGTACCACCTCCAAAAAAAAAAGGTTCGATTTTCTTATCACCACGTGATTTTTACTGCGAAAATAGACATTTTACTCGTACATTGTGCAAACACGACAGCCTACAAACATAAAAACCTTTATAAAATAACATCTGTACTGCATGCTAGCAAATTATCTTCTCATCAAAAAGGAAAAGACAGAAGAGCTGATAAATCCCATGACCCGAACCACCCATTACGAGAACAAGCCTATTCAAAATATACTGAATATTTTACCACCAAAAAATGAAAGTTTTCAGATGAAAATTCTAAAATTTTTAATATTTCTGCTCAAAACATAGATTGTGGCGGTTCTAACGAGTATCCACAATCTATGTTTTGAGCAGAAATAAGAAAAATAATGTATACCCCTGTAAACCCCAGTTTTACTGTATAAAAGGGGGATTTAAGGGGGTCAAAATTATTTAGGCATGTTTTCGTGATGGCTTCTACACTTGGTGTATATTTCAATAAGATATAATGGAAATATTGAAACAGCGCAAAGTAAAAAAAGATGCAAAGATAGTATGAGATGTGGCCAATATAATAAGTGAAAACAATATAAGGTGTACTTTAAACGATTTTATTTTTGTATGCTTTTGTTCTTTTATTTATCTATGTTTTTGTTTTTCTTATTTTTGTCAAAAATCAACTATTATTGACTCTTGATGTGATTACTTTATATTATTTGTACAGGATACACAATGCTTGCAAATACTTTGAATTTGTGAGTCTACATATTTACAAATAATAGCGAAAATATATGCCAAGTAAAAGTAAAGGTATTTGCTGTATGTTTATTGAGATTAAAAAATGGTGGTAAGATAATGACCGCACAAGTTGTTTTCTCTTTCAACCTATATAAGGGACAATTTTGAGGGTATACAACTCCGTAAGGAAAACAATGAGAGTTTTTATTCTTACATGCGACACGCTTCCTGGACTTGATCAACATTCCTAGCAAATATTAGCCAAATAATTCAATATATGTACGAGTTAAGCCGCGCACAAGCAGTGCCTCTACACTTTGGTTAAAAGGAAATAACTCCAAAACCAATAACGTGAGAGTTGTCATCCTAGTACATGACACACATACTCAACCTGACTAACATCCCTACCAAGTATTATCAAAATTACTCAAAGGGCATTAAAGATATTGAGCGCAGAATGATGTGTCTACGGACGGACGGACGGACTGACGCCAGGTTGATTGCGCTATACCACGCGAATCTATTCGATGTGGGGACAACAAGAAAAAGTACAAAGGCTTTGTCTTTGAAATTCATTCAGGGGACATAACTAGAAAACAAACATAGCAAGAGTTGTCATTCTTGAATACACAACCTGACCGATACTTGTCTCTACCAAATCTAATCAAAATATCTAAAACCGTATTGGAGTTACGGCTGCACAAGATTTCAACTACAGGAGAGATAACTATAAAAAAGAATAGATTGTTATTCTTGCGCTTCAAACACTTACAGATCCTCAACTATGTCTTTGCTTCATATTATCAGAATATTTAAACTATAAAGAAGTTATGATGCCCAAAAAATGTTTGACTCTGAAATTCATTCAGAGGAGATAAACAAGAAAATGAGCATAGCAAAATTTGTCTGTTGCACGCAATACTCCTGTTTGATCTGATAAATGTTACTAGCAATTATTATCAAAATATCTCGAACAATATGGAGTTATGGCCTGCACAAGATTTTGACTTCAGGGGAGATAGCCAGAAAATTAACAGAGCAAAATTTATCCTTCTTGCATGCGACAATCCTATTTGACCTGATATGTTTTTTCCTACCAAAAATCATCAATGTATCTCAAAGATTATAAAGGTTTTGGCCTGCACAAGATTTCGGCTTCAGGGGACATAAGTACATGATGGAGAAATTGAGAGTACTCTTGCACGCGACAGGCCTATGGGTACCTATGCGTCTACCAAATACAAAGAAATTATGGAGTGCACAAGAATTTGGCCCAGAAATTCGTTCAGGGGAGATAACTAGAAAATTAAATGCAACAAGTGTCCTTCTTGCATGAGACACTTTTACATAACTTGATATATGTCCTTTCCCAATATTTTCAAGCTATCGCAAAAAGTAAGGGAAGTAGGGCCTGCTAGAGATTTCAGCTTCAGGGGACATAAGCACATTACAAAGAAAGTGAGAGTTGTCTCTCTTGCACGCTACGAGCTTACAGGTCCGTATCTATGCCTCTACCAAATATTATCAACATATTTCAAACCATTAAGAAGTTATGATGCACAAAAGAATTTGGCTTGTTCATGGTAGATAGCCAGAAGAAGACCAAAGAAGCGTTGTCTTTCCTGCATGCGACATTCCTACTCAACTTGATATATTTTCCTGCCAGTTGTTATCAATTTAACTCAAACAGTAAGGGCGTTATTGCCTGCACAAGATTTTGGTTTCAAGGGACCTAAATAACAAAGTGAGTATTGTCTATCTTGCACGCGACATGCCAAGTGGACCTTATCTATGCCTCTACCAAATATTATCAAAATATTTCAAACCATTAGAAAGTCGTGCAGCGGACTTCGTGTAGCGGAGATAACTAGAAGAACATCAAAGCAAGAGTTGTTCTTCTTGCAGGCGACATTCTACTTGACCTGTTATAAAATATTATCAAATTATCTCAAAAACAGTATGGGAGTTGAGGCCTGCACAAGATTTCGGCTTCAGGAAAGATAGGTACATAACGATGAAAGTGAGAGTTGTCTCTCTTGCAGGCGATACGCTTACTGGTCCCTTTCGATGCCTCCACCAAATATTATCATAATAAATCAAATCATTAAGAAGTTATGAAGTGCACAAGAATTTAGCTTAGAAATTCGTTCAGGGGAGATAACTAGAAAAATAACAAAGCGAGCGTTGCCCTTCTTGCATGCGACATTCCTACTTGACCTGATATATTTCCCTACAAAACATTATCAAATTATCTCAAACAGTATGGATGTCGTTGCCTGCACAAGATTTCTGCTCCAGGGAGACTGGTGCCTAACTAGGAAAGTGAGAATTATCTCTCTTGCACGCGACACGACGCCTACTGGTCCTCCTCTTCATCCCTACTAAATATTATCAAAATACCTCTAAGAGAATCAAAGTTATGGAACGCACAAGGATGCATCTACGGACGGACAGACGCCAGGCTAATCGCTATATCCCCCAACCTACTCGGTCGGGGGATAAAAAAGGAAACAGAAGGAAAACGAAACAAACAGGGAATGTAAGTTAAATTGTTGGTTACTTTGCCTTACTACATTATTATTATTATTATTTTTCAGAAATGAATTATTCCTGTCTGGTTTACATTTGTGCTGTCAAATATATGCACATATAGGGGGTCTTCTGAGATATCGTAGAAAGTTATGTGAGTTTTATTAACCCTTTCACCCCTGAGTTTCTGAAATGAATCCCATCAATGAATTTGGACACATCCATTGATGCAAATAGGGTTTCAGTCAAAAATCAATAACACAATGGCAAACTGTGTAGATCCTGATGGCTCGATACGAGCCTTCTCATCTGGGTCTGCACTGTTTGCAAAAGTACGTATATTGGTCTGCAGAGATCAAAGAGTTAAGAGGACTGAATACGCTTGCTTCATTTTCCACAATGCTTTAAAGGGTGACAATTTTATGACGTCATAATTGCTTTACTGCGAACTAATCCCCTTCTGATTGATTGGGTTGAGGTAACCCATTAGGGTCATGTCGAACCGGTCAGTTTACTTAACCACACATTTCCTGGACAGGCTTAGTTAGATTAACCAGTACTTGTGCATATTCTTTCTCCAGAAACTGACACCTGTCCTTTCTTAATCAGCGGAAGGGAGGGTAGAAAAAATTCATGATCAATCTTAACGAAAGAATGTTGCCCACCCGGCGGAGGTCGAACCCGCAAACTCCTGATTACTAGTCGGACGCGCAACCAATTGAGCCACCGAGGCCGATCTGAAAATGGGTCTACTTTATAAAGGAAGAATTTGCTCCCTCTGGGAGCAAATTCTTCCCTTATAGAGTGGACTCCTTTTCAAGGGTCAGAAATTTTGAGGGAATATATAAGTAAAGATACCAAGGAAATGCCAAAGTCACGAAACACAGCCCCAAAGGAGGAGAGATGAGGAACAAATAAGGACAGCACAAACGCCACATATGACAAACAAAGAAGAACTGCAACTGAAGATTTTTTTTGATATGGGTTTTACGGCCCTTTGAAGAATATTTCAATTATATCGAGCCGATCGTTCATCAAAGGTGGACGAAAACCGGAGAACACGGGAAAAAAACCACCTAACCATCCGCAAGCAGAACTTGGCTTTCCCACATGTGACCCGAGCTAGGCTCGAACCACAGCGGTGAAAAACACTGAAGCTCCACCCTGGAACGGTCAATAGAAAAGCTACTGGCGCTGGGAGAAGCGTTGATGTGGACTTGACCAGTTTTATTCTCGCGAAACTGGGAGTTCACATGGTGAGTATTATAGGTAATACATTACGAAAACACGCCTATTCAAATATATTAAAAATTTGACTACCAAAAAATGAAAACTTTCATATGAGAAATTCTGGTAGTTTCTATATATCTGCTCAAAACATAGATTGTGGGTACTCGTTAGAACCGCCTCGCCGAGGCGGTTCTAACGAGTACCCACAATCTATGTTTTAGAACAGAAATTAGAAAATATTATGTATACCTCTCTAAACCCCAGTTTTACTGTATAAAAGTGGGGTTTAAGGGGGTCAGAATTATATAGGTATGTTTTTGTGATGGGGAATTCACATGGAGGGTAATATAGGTAACAAGAAGGTTTGGACAGATATTTCAAGTCAAATTAGTGTTCCTTTCTTTTTTCCAGCATTCTCTACTTCCTTTATGTAATTTATTTAAATATCTCAACAGAATCCACAGGTGTCGATGATTCTGAAGTAACTCTTGTGAATAAACAAAGAATAATGTGTTTCGAATTTAAGAACATATAATATAATGATAGGTTTTTGGCTTTCCAATTACAAATATAGTATTATGATGTTGATAGAAAATCCTCTGATACCAGTTATACTGTATGTCAATTTTCAAAGATATTAAAACTTCTCAGAAACTTAGAATTGTATCATATCATTCCCAGTCACATACAAAATGTAAATTACGTAAACAATAACAAAGAAATTTCATCGACATGATTACATATTTTAACACTTATAATATAAGATAATGTTATATGGACCGTTGATCCGAATCAACCTACATAGTCAGTCAATCTGTTAACATTTTCGTCTCTGAGTTTCCGAAGTGGACTCCTTCATTCTTGATTTGGGCATGTCCACCAATGCAAACAGGGGTTTCAGTCTACATCACGGAAACATGCCTAGATAATTTTGACCCCACTTTTAAATAGTAAAACTGGGGTTTACAGGGGTATACATTATTTTTCTTATTTCTTATTGTGGGTACTCGTTAGAACCGCCTCGTCGAGGCGGTTTTAATGAGTACCCACAATCTAGGTTTGGAGCAGAAATAAGAAAAATATCTGATTTTTTTTTATCTGATAATTTTCATTTTTTGGTGGTAAAATTTTCAGTATATATTTGAATAGGCGTGTTTTCGTAATGAAACTCAAAAGCAGAATGGCAAACAGTGTACATCCAGTAAAATCTCAAAGACTCGAACACCGATGACTCGTTTACCATGGCTAATTCGAGTTCGTTTTTGAGTCCCTAGAAAATTGTCTTGATAACCCAAGAAAGCAAATATTTATGGACATTTTAGGGATTTTTTTTTTTTTTTTTTTTTTTTTTTTCTTATTTTCTTGTGTTATGAAAGGTATGTTATGTCATTAGAATCGCCTCATTAATCTAATGATTGCACACAACATATCGTTATTGTATAGAAGATCGAAAAGACTAAATTATCGCCATTTGCTTCCTGACCTGGCACCATGATTGACCCTCAGAGGCTCGAACTACACATATCTCGAACAAGTTTCCATGGGCCCAAAGATGTTCGAGTCCTAAAAAGTTCGACTAAATGACAGACAGTACACATGGCACTGACCAAAGAACACAAAGTAACCACCGCCCTCTCCCCAAACAAGACGGTCATAATGCTGTTGTGCTTTCGACATCTTTTTCAACAAGTCCGCTTGTTCAATTTTTCTGACATTTTTACAATATTGTTGTGAAACATCAATAATTCAAATTCAGCAAAGAAAAGTAACAATTATTTTCTTAGACAAAAATTTAAAAAAATCACTTGACTATAGCAATTGCACAGGTCAGAGCAATTTTGGCAGTAAATTTAATTATACTCTAAATATTTGAGAACAAAACACAGAAACAGAAAAGACAAATGGTTGCTGATAAGATATGGTAAAAGAGCAAAACACTTTCATTTAAAATAAAACACCAAGCAAAAGACGTCTTTCCAAGAGATGTCGAAAGGAGAGTAGACGATCCACTAAACACAATAGGAGAGCGAACAGTACAAAACAGGACAAAATATGAAAAAAAGCCCCGCAGTGAGAATCAATTGATTTCGAAAGGGAGTGCAACATTTATTACGTTTTCTCCGCAGTTTACAAAACCAACTACATTAAAGTGCAACATAATTTAAAGTCATATGTAATTGAGAGTTATGAAACGATTATGAAATTTATGTGAAATTTAAATGCGAGTTCATCAGTAATACTTTAGTATATTACATTCTAGTTAGATACAGAAATCAGATAGTGTTCCCTCACAGCCTGGTTGTCGTTTTCGAATATTACTTAGGTGTGTTGTATATAAAGCAGTTTGTCTGTGAGTGAATAATATCAGCCTCAGACAGCTATCCATTTCATCTGTTATCGAATAATCGGCGGTAAAAGTCATGTGCTGCACCTGAAATTGAGCCGGGACACAGCATTTCCTATAAGATTGCTTGCACGCCCGGCGAAGACCCCGATCAGCCTGCGCATTCGCGCAGTCTGATCAGAGTCTTCGCATGGGCATTCTGCGGTAGACAAGGATCCAAAGCGTTTTCAGTCGGACAACGAAGACGCTGATCAGCCTGCGTGGATGCGCAGGCTGATCTGAGACTTCGCTGTGCGTATGTGCAATTTCGTTGGAAACGCTGTGCCCCGGTTCAAATGTTGATCAACAATGCAGCGCTGTGTCAGCAATTTGGATGGATGAATCTCTGTATTATTGCACAGGGAACTCTGTGAAAAAAACATCTTGATGAACCATAGCCTTTCTGGAAATGTTCAGTTCAACTGTTCCCTGTGAGTGTTGAAGACTGCTTTGGTTCTATTTCGATAAAATCTCCGGATGCCGGTTTTAGATGACTTTCCGGAAGATAAATAATAAGAATATTCCACATAAAACAAAATGCCAGTTTTCAGTATAGCGCGCGACGCTCTTTGTTTGTATTGACATTTTTTGCTCGCTGGGCTTATCAGGACTTTAAACAGGATTGACTTGGTAGGAAACCGAGTTTTAAAATTAAAAAAAAAAAATAAAATATTAAGAACAATGTATCCTGAAAGTAGCAAACGACATGTATCAGACTTGTGAAAATGACATCTTCAAAAGTCCAGTGAATCAGTATTTATGGAAAACCTTAATGAAATCTTGTATGAATGAATATTAATGGAAAACTTGAATAATTATAACTATGGGAAATAAAGTTGTAACGTGTGATTTACCATTACCACTAAAGCAGAAACATCTGAGCACTTATATGAATCCAGAACAGATACATTTGGTTCAGGCATCCTGGGATCTTATCAAAGATGATCTGGCTAAACTTGGAATGCTCGTTTTTCTCAAGTAAGTACATTGCCTGTGCTAGCTCCGATTACAGCGACGACGATTTTATGTCTTGTTCTTTTTTTTTATTCTAAACGCTTAGTATGCTGGGAAAAATTCAGCAGACGGCATTTTGAAATATCTTTTTTTTTATTTTTCCCAGAAAATAGGATTTGACATTTCATGCAAATTTGGAGACAATCTGTATGAAATGTCATCTCCTGATTTCCGGAAAATAATAAAAGCATATCATCAATTTGTTGTCTGTTGAATTTACCCATAGCGTTCATAATGTTAAAAGAAGAAACGTTTAAATGCACATTTAAAATTATTATATTAGCTATGTTCAATTGAGATAAGATTCAAAATATGTTTTTATTACCTTTCTTATATTAAACAGGAGTAGGCAAAACGGGGGTAGTAGGTGAACGAAGTAGGCGAAATGGGGGAAATCATAGGAGAAACAGGAATAGACGAAAAGAGAGTAAACAGATTCTGAATTAATAGGAACATTTTAATGGCTGTGTATACAACCTCAGAAATAATTTAGAAACATGTAATGTTTATTTAACCGCCCACAAAAAGGGACGGACCCGTATTCAGTTAAAGCACATTAAAGTGCTTCCTTATTGAAAGTTTAATTTTTAACCTGTTGGTAATAATATAAGGGTCTATCATTGGTGTGAAGGAGTGGATAGAAATATCCGCCCCGATAATCACTGTCTGGCATCACGAGGCTTGCCGAGTGACGCCAGACTGTGATCGCGAGGGAAGGATTTTTCTATTTACCCCACACACCCATGATAGATGCTTTTTCTTGTACACCTTTCTTTCCTGAATGTAGATGTTTTAATAATGTAGTCACTTCGAATGCTGCCGTCCGCCATATTATGATGACATAGGTGGCGTTTAATGACGTCATTACGTTCAGTGACGTAAACCGTAATGATTATGTACGTGACGCCCATTACAACCGGTGCATACCAAACACGTAAAAAGTCTTTATTTTTATCTTAAGCTGGGTAGGATAACCTGGGTAGGATAAGAATTTCTATCGCAGGGTTTAATCCAGGATGTTTTTATTTGGTGTGCGAGAAATAAAAGTGCACAATATTTTAAAATATTTTTACAGAAAATAGATCTTGACATTTCATTCAATTTTGGATGCAGTGTCAAGCCTTGTTTTTCTATGGAAATAATAAAAATGACACTTATATTTTTCTAATGACTGGTGCTTTTCCTTAGTCTGACTTTTAGTTTGCTGTTTGCTCTGACCTGTAGTTTGTAGTAGAGTTCTTGTCTCTATTTCGCGACAGCGTTAATTCAAAGTTTAATTCACATGGTTTTGTTTTTCTTGTACTTGGTTTCTCCACTGAAGAGTAAGAACTGCTATATAAATCGAACACTTATGTTAACTAGATCTTAACCTTTTACGCCTAGTGTCCCATAAAAGGACATCGGCAAGCAGTGCAGCCCAATATCAGACGTTTGCATTAAATATAAGAATTTCTCCACACCATGGTAATAGTAAACAAGCGGCCCACGGGCCACAGGTCGCTCACCTGAGTGACATAGCCACTGCATTTATGCAGATGTTGTGCAACATTTTTTCTAATCCTGTCGTCGCAACCAATGAAATGATCATCATTTAAGCAGTTCTTAATTTTGAAGAAGAATATATATCTATCTATCTTCTCATAATTCAAAACCCTCTTACGAGTATTATTTGAATGTGCAGAAGAGTTTAAAAGCAAGATAAAAACAGTATATGCCTAAGGGAGTGTATGGTTGATCATGCTGACTCCTGATTTGAAAGAGTCAAGATCTGAATCAAGGACTAGATTAGCTGGTAACCTGTTCCAGAGAATAACCGTCATTGGGAAGAATGAGTAGTAGTAATAACTGACAGAAGTATGGATCTGCCTGTAAGCAAGAGGGTGATGGCGTGTTTGTACCATGGTACGTTCAAAATATGGAGGAACTAGTATAACGACCAGTCCATACACGATTTTATAAAACATCGCGATACGCGAATCATAACGCCGAAGCTCGAGCGACCGCCATCCAAGATTACTCAACATGTCTGTCACACTACTATATGGTGAGTAGTCATTGCAAACCCAACGAGCTCCCCTTCTTTGCAACATCTCTATTTTATTTATATTTTCTTTCGTGTAAGGGCTCCAGACAGCCGAAGCATACTCCACTTGTGGCTTAACAAGAGTATTGTAAGCTATAGTCCGGATTTCTTGGTTTTTTGTTTTAATATTTCTTTTTACAAAGCCTAAAGTTCTGTTTGCACGGACTGTAATCTTTTCAATATGAGAGTTCCAACTCAGATCCTTACTGATGGTTACCCTAAGATACTTGGCAGAGTCCACTCTCTAGTTCCTGACCGTACAAGTAGTACCGGGACTTTGTGGGCTTCTTGGACCGTGAGACACTGATGGCTTGGCATTTGCTTGGATTGAAGTCAATGTCCCAGGTTCTTTCCCAGTGCTGGAGGGTGTCAAGATCAGACTGAAGTATTTGACTATCATGGGCATTGGACACTGTCAAGTAAACCGCGGTATCATCAGCAAAGAGTCTAACTTGTGATTTGATATTTTCCGGGAGGTCGTTAATGTACAAAAGAAAGAGGAGCGGCATGACAGTCAATGGAGTGTGATCATTTGAACAAACTCTCAATCCCATTTGGTTTAAACATATTTTATTTCACAAAGTATACATGGGTACAAATATAATGTTATGAAAATACATATTAAAGGATCAGAACGAAAGCAATGTTACTTATTTAGTGCTTCTCCTTGATGATAACAGCTGTGAAAAGAAGGCGAAGATCATGTACAAGTGATACTTTGAATAACTGTTCATATGCATTCATACAAACAATATAGACTACGATCTCATTCAATTAAAAAACAAATTAGGTAATTGTATCATTAGAAAGAGTAAGAAAAGCAACAATTATAGAGAAACGTAGGTAAAACAGAAAATTTGGGTATGTCTGTACATCAGTATTGTGTATTTAGTTGTTTATTTAAAAAAATCCAGTGGATTATTAGTTATAATGGAGGTTGTATATTAGGTGTGAAAGAAGTGAAAAAGACTTGTTGACTTTGAGTACCTAAGCGTTTGGTTATTCAGAGAGAGAGAGAGAGAGAGAGAGAGAGAGAGAGAGAGAGAGAGAGAGAGAGAGAGAGAGAGGGGGGATAGGGTGCGCGACAGTAATGCTTAAAAACTCCCTTGCTTCAAAACAAAACTAGCCGCATGGTAAGTTTTACAAGTATAATTTTGTACATTCTTAGAATTACTGCATGGCAGTGAATCTCTTGGTAGTGATTATATATTTTTGGACTTTCTCGAATATTTTCTTATTTGTGTATCGTAGGAGAGAGAAATATCACCGAAGAGAAGTAGATCAAGAGAGATTTCCTTGTACTGTGAAACTGTTTCGAAGAGCTCAGTCCGCGAGTTCCGATATTGAGGACATTGAAAAAAGAATTGATAGGTATTCTCTATATCGCCGCAGCGGCATAGTGGGGAATCCGTGATATTCTTCAGAAAAAGATCATAATTTAGTGCACTGCATTTCGTTCTTAAGCGGGTGTGAAGAATTTATGCATGTCTTTTGCCGGTATAGAAGTGCTTTGGTACGACTAAATTTTCTCTGTTGAGGTTGTGTTTAAAAGCAGCTATTGATTCTGACTGAGTAACATCAGACGGTAGATTATTCCACTCCCTCACTGTTGATGGAAGAAATGAATAGTAATAATTGTTAGATCTGGCGTCAACAGTTTGGAGCGATGAGAATTTCTAAGATTATATCGCGAAACGCTACTAACAGTTTGTAGTACTAGGTCAGAAAGATATGATGGAGTCAAATTGGTGTACATTTTATAGAATAGGGTGAGTTTGTGGTTTCTTCGGCGTTTTTCTAAGGATTCCCACTTAACTTCGTTGTAAAGACAGTCAAAGAATATGAGTTTGGTGGTTCCAGTTGCAATTCGGGCTGCTTCATTCTGAAGTCAAGCTCTTGTTTTTCATATAAGGTACAATTGTTCCAAATTACGTCTGCATATTCAAGTAGAGGTCGTATAAATACCATGCAAATAATTTCTAGGGATTTTCTGTCGAGCTTGAATTTGAGTTTCCTCATAACATTGATTCGTCCCCAAGCTTTCTCTTTGATATAATCTATATGTTTATGCCATGTACAATCAGATGGGAAATAAACACCTAACTGTTTGTGTGTTTCGACTTCAATTAGTTGTTGATCATTCATATAGAGTGGAGGATGGACAGGCTTGTTCAGTTTGCGTGTGAAGATAAGAGATTCTGTTTTAGTTGGGTTGAAGAGCACTAGCCATGATGCAGCCCATTGTGATATTACATTTAGGTCAGAATTCAGATAGACAGCAGCTGTCATTGGATTATCTACTACGATAAAAAAACTCGTATCATCGGCAAAAAGTCTAATGTTTGCTCCAATGTCATTTACTATATCATTAATATATGGTAGAAACAGTAATGATCCCAGGATTGATCCCTGTGGGACACCAGCTAAAATGTAAATCCAGTTTGAAGAGGCACTAGGAAGAACAACTCTTTGTTTCCTGTCAGAGAGATAACTCCTGAACCAGCTGAGCACAGCGCCAGTGACTCCTGCTGCCTCAAGTTTGTGAATAAGACCGGCGTGCCATACACGGTCAAAGGCCTTGCTTATATCACAGAAGACCGCACGGACCTCTTTACCATTATCTAGGGCTCGGCAGATAGCATCGTAAAGATATGTCAGTTGATTAACTGTCGAGTCGCCAGGTATGAAACCAGACTGTAAAGAGGTCAAAATATTGTTATCACGTAGTCTTTCAAAAACCTTGTCTTCTGAGTTTAGGAGAGTGATTGGTCTGTAGTTTCTAGGCAGGGATGGGTCATCTTTCTTAAATATTGAGCAGATATTACCTTCTTTATACGAATCAGGTACAATACCAGTTTGAAGAGATAGATTAAAAAGAGTACAAAGGGGCAGAGAAATTTCCATTGCCAATTCTTTAAGAATACGATTGTTTATCCCATTGGGTCCCGAAGCTTTACCCGTTGGCAGTGATTTTAAGACTAACTGAACTTCATTTGGAGTAAGGACGATGCTACTTAATCTAGAATTTGCTACACATGTTAACTCTGGTAGTGATGCATTCTGCTCATCTAACACAGTTTGGCTTTGAAATAATTGGTTTAGGAGATTAGCCTTTTCCTTTTGATCCGTATATATCAATCCGTTACTTTCCAAAGGTGGGATTTGGGATTTAGTATTCTGATTAATTATCGATTTCAGTGTAGACCACCAGTCTTTAGAACAAAGAGGTTCAGATTTTAATTTATCAGTAATTTTGTCATAAAATGTCTTTTTAGAATCGCGAAGGATCGATATAGCCTTGTTTCTTAGTCTTCTGAATTTAGTCCAGTGTGATGCAAAGTTTGTCCGCTTAGCTCTTCTGTATGCCCGTTTTCGTTTTCGTATATATTTCTTGAGGTAAGAGGTAAGCCACGGTGGGTCTTATGGTCTTATCTTAATCTTTGGCTAGAGATATTATATGTGTAGTTATATTCTGGGCGTATGTGTCTATATCCAGGTCATGTAAAGAGTCCCAGTCAGCAGCAGCCGCTTTGCTTCTTAACAGATCATTGTTACCTTGCTCGTAGTACCAAATAAGACATGTGTATGATTTTAGTTTAGCTGAGGAGAATTTAAATATTCCATATATTGGACAGTGATAACGTAGATTTTGTGTTAAAAAAGGATCACCTACACCACTAAGAATTAAATGTTCCTTATTACTGACAAGTAGGATGTCCAGTAGTGAGGATGAATGCTCAGTATAATGGGTGGGTTGGTTTATGGCTTGAAACAACGCAAATTGATTACATAATGAATCAATTTAGCGTAAAGTCTGTTGGTGTAATAGATTAAAATTGAAATCACCAGTTATAATAATATCATTTATACCAGTGTCTGTTTCTAGATGTAAAGAATCTTCAACAAAGGTATAGTATGTAGAATCAGAGTTTGGTGGTCTGTAGTAGACACCAAATAAGGCATGTTTTGTGTTGGTTGCAATTTCAACCTATATACATTCAACTCCCCTTGGTTCAAGATCGCGTCTGCGTCTGTAGTGTATATATTCCTTAACATATATCATGACACCACCATGCGCATCACCAACACGATCCTTGCGTTCGGGTTTGCTATATGAGTCAAGGACAAGATCTTCGGTAGGTACAGAGGCGCTTAGCCAGGTTTCAGTAAAGGCTAGGATGTCAAATTCTAATAGTTCCGCATAGAGGATGTCCAGTTTGGAGGCTATGCTTTGGATATTGTAATGTACAAAAGAAAGGTGGTGGCTAAGGTTTATAGAACTGAAGACAGTAGAGGATAAGCTAGACGAAGAGCTAGAAATACTATTTGATGATGTTGTTGACAAAGGTCCCGGGTGCGGGTGAAAATCCCCTGAGGTGAACAATAAGATTATAAGTCAAGTTGCAAATCAGGAAACAGAAAAATAGAGAATAAGATTTGCTGTGAACGCAACATTATGGTAAAAGGCTTTGCATTTTGGCACACGTTTAGAAAAGTTGGTTGGGGTAGTTAGGTTATTAGTAGACAATTGTCTTGCAAGGATGTTGAAATTGAGAAGATAGGTATGAGTTGGTTATTTATTACGAATAATATTATAAGATGCAGTAAGCATGAGAAACGGCACATGCGACGAAAAATTGGAATGACAGCACTTCGTTGTTTACCCCTGCTACAGATCATGTAATTGTGGTGAGTGACAGCAAGAACAAGGTAAGTACTGTCACACCAAATAGTAAGCAAGTTGCTTTACCGGTGTTTTGAAGCATCGATAGTCGCGCACAGACCCACCCCCTGGGAATAGATTGGAAGGAAATAGAAACGTTTGAGATAATAACCAGAGTCATATTATTCGAGGCGAATGAAGATATATAGTAGAGGAAAAATGTCGACGTGTCAGTTGCGAAGGATAAGTATATCGTAACTGCACACCAAGCACCTCTCTCAGGGAGACGGTCGCTAACATATCGCAATAGGAGAGAGACACATGTGTCAATGATAAAAGTCAAAACTTCTTTGTTGAAATGGATTTATATTTGGTCCCATTACAAGTTTCGAGACAGTCTCTCATGCAATGAGGAGGCTTGGTTACAGTGTAAATACATAAAACAATGCACATTTATTTTTAAAGTGGGCATATATGGTTTAAGAGTAACTATGCTTACTATGAATCTGAATTTGATAGCTGTATAGAAGGAAAAAAAATATAAATGAAAAATGGGAAAAAAAAAAAAAAAAGGATTTATTCTGCATTTAGTAGTGTTGTCGTCTCTAGTATAAGAACAATAAATACCGCATTTACCCTGGGTACTCGGATAAACAGGTCTGAGCAATCTGTGTATAACAAGACAAGCCGCCACAAAACACGTCTGATCAGGCCCATACTGTCTTTAATCCTTTCTGACTTTTGTTTTACTTATCTTACCCAGACGTCTATCAGACACGTCACTTTTCGGTAAAATATAATTATTCAAAATCAACTATTAGGACAAGTACGGCAATAAGTAAGGTGTGCGAGTATCCAGAGCAAGATGCGGAACAAACTGCAGAACTATCATCAGTCTAATAGGTAAGATGAGTAGCACATACCCAGTCAGCATTCTACGTAAATCTATATCGGGCCGTCATCGGCCCGTCAGGGTAGCTGACGGACCGATGACGGCCCGATGTAGATTTACGTAGAATGCTTGCTGGGTAGTATCAGTCCTGCTGAATCCCCATAGTATTGTCCCTTATAATGATACAGGCGCGAACAAACAGTGTAGACCCAGACCAGACGCAACAAAACATGGCGTCTGGTCATGTCCCACACTGTTTTCTCTCATCTTACACGGCCGTCCGTAACACACGTTACTTATCGATAAAATGGGGCTGATTGAAAACTTTTAGGACAAGCACGGTAAGGAGTCAAGTGTCCGAGTATCCAGCGCAAATTGCAGAACAATTACAAATTTCCCTCGTAATCACAGGCAACACGATCCATGCGTTCGGTACATTGTGTCAATCCTACTGTTCTCCCTTGGTATTGTCCCTAATAGTGCTTCAGGTAAGCAAGGATTTTGAGTAAAGACTTTCAGAGGAAACAAATGAACCAACTATTGTTGGTAATCGGTATCAATATATTAAATGGAACAACATCGAGTTATAATTGCATGAATTCGGACTAACTGGTCAGCAAATGAAAAGAAAATGAATGAGCTACTGTATTTGATTAGCAAATCAGTCTCTGTCCGATGAAAGCATCTGTAAGCACTAACTGCTTTGACTAGTCAGGTTCAGACATTACAGAGACGTCTATTTTGTATACAGCCCTATCTTCTTGTGATTTCGCTGAAACAGTTGCCTTGCAATATTATTTTATTATATATAGGTAAACTATTTAGTAACAGAATAAACTTAGTCATCACATCACGAAAACACGCCTATATAATTTAGACCCCCTTAAACCCCACTTTTATATAGTAAAACTGGGGTTTACAGGGGTATACATTATTTTTTCTTATTTCTACTCAAAACATAGATTGTGTGTACTCGTTAGAACCGCCTCGTCGAGGCGGTTCTAACGAGTACCCACAATCTATATTTTGAGCAGAAATAAGAAAAATATCAGAATTTTTTATCTGAAAATTCTCATTTTTTTGGTGGTAAAATTTTCTATATATTTGAATAGGCGTGTTTTTGTAATGATAATACAACAATAAAACGTTCACATATAGCAGTATACGATTTAGTATAAAGGTATGAGCAGTGAAGGCTACACCAGTCCAGCTGCATACTCCTAGAAGGTCCACGCTGGTAACCTAGTAAGAGCATGCCAAGGGGTGTACAACCATCAGTCAGTTTTGTCAAGGTCTGCGGTTATATTGCGTGATTTTGCCTGTATTCATTACGAAAACACGCCTATTCAAATATATTGAAAATTTCACCTCTAAAAACTTAAAGTTTTTCAGATAAAAATTCTGATATTTTTCATATTACTGTTCAAAACATAGGCGGTTCTAGCGAGTACCCACAATCTATGTTTTGAGCAGAAATATGAAAAAATAATGTATACCCCTGCAAACCCCAGTTTTACTATATAAAAGTGGGGTTTAAGGGGGTCAAAATTATATAGGTTGCGAAAGCACTCACACCAGGCCAATGATTAGTCTTATCAATGTAGTTCAACAAGTGCAGTTGTGATGAGCTACATACTAATTTGGACAACGCCCCAGCTGACACACAACGCCGAATCAATGCCTCATCGACGCCAAAGACATTATGTTGACGCCGACATGACACCGCCCAAACACCGCGTGCCCACCGGGTCGGAAATGCATTATATCAACCTCATTAGCATTCGAATATTAAGAAGTCCGAGAATACTGGCATGAAAGCATTTCACATAATAACTGATTACTCGTAGTAAAATAAATAGTAGACATACTAAGTAAAGAACTTGCTCTGTGTGGCTAGGCAACACCATGAATACACACGCCGTCAGAACGACATCAGTTCTGCACCGCTGCGACGTCACGACTTCGCACCGATGTCGCGACTTCGCTGCGTCGCAGAAAAGACGCCCGGCGTCGTCTGATTATTGTGATTTCTCAAAAGTGCCGACCAGGATCCAAGGTGTCCATTATGTACGATATATAGTTGAATATTTTTTCACACTCATAACGAAGATCGTGGATCCGACCGACCACTTTAAGACACTGCAGGTAAGACTTTTCACGATGACCGTGTAGATCAGTAACAGGCTGCTTTTATTTATTACGACTGCCAATTATATCCCATTTCAACAGTAGGATCAATGTGAAATTTGGTGGCAAATGGCTAAGTGGTTTCTGAAGAATCATGATTTTATACATGTAAACAGCTCAATGGCAGGAAATATAATAAACATAAACAAGATGACAGCCATCTTAGATTTCCAATCAGAATGATTTTAGGTACTGTTGATCTACAAGTATCACGATACTTCCAATGAACTTTGAGTCAATTGCCCTTTCGGTTCAGGAGAAAACGTTCAAAACAAATTTTCAAGATGGACGCCATGGCGCAATTTGGGATTTCCTGTCGCAACGATTTGAGCTATTTTTGATCTACAAGTCACCCCGATGCTTCCTACCATGTTTCGAGTCAACTGGCCTTTCGGTTCAGAAGAAGAAGGGAAAAATAGATTTTCAAGATGGCCACCATCTTGGATTTCCGATTGGAACAATTTTAGCTATTTTAATATCTACGAGTCATCCCGATGCTTCCTACCAATTTTCAAATCAACTGGCCCTTTGGTTCAGGAAAATAAGCGAAAAAAAGAGTTTCAAGATGCGGCCATCTTGGATTTCCGATCCAAACATTTAAGCTATTTTAGATCTACAAGTCACCCCAATGCTTCCTACCAAGTTTCGAGTCAAATGGCCTTTCAGTTCAGCAGAAGAAGCGAAAAATAGATTTTCAAGATGGCTGTCATGGTGGCCATCTTGGATTTCTGATAGGGACGATTTTAGCTACTTTTGATCTACAGGTCATCCTGATGCTTCCTACCTAGTTTAATGTCAATAAGCCTTTTGGTTCAGGAGAAGAAGTGAAAAATAGATTTTCAAGATTGCGGCCTCTTGGATTTCCCATCGGAACGATTTTAGCCATTTTTTGATCTATAAGTCGCCCCGATGCTTCCTACCAAGTTTCAAGTCAATTGGCTTTTGGGTTTAGGAGAAGAAGCGAAAAAAAAATTCAAGATGGCCACCATCATGGATTTCCCATCAGCAGGATTTTAGCTATTTTTGATCTACAAGTCACCCTGATACTTCCTACTAAGTTTGGAGTCAATTGGCCTTTCGGCTCAGGAAATGAAGTGAAAAATAGATTGTCAAGATGGCGGCCATGGCAGCCATCTTGAATTCTCGATCGGAACGATTTTAGCTATTTTTGATCAGCAAGTCACCCTGATGCTTCCTACTAGGTTTCGAGTCAACTGACTTTTGGGATTAGGAGAAGAAGCGAAAAATAGATTTTCAAGATGGCCACCATGGCGGCCATTTGGATTTACGGTCGGCACGATTTTAGCTATCTTTGATCTACAAGTCACCCTGGTGCTTCCTACGAAGTTACGAGTCAACTGGTCTTTCGGTTCGCAAGAAAAAGCGAAAAATAGATTTGCAAGATGGCTGCCATGGCGGCCATCTTGCATTTCTGATCGGCACGATTTTAGCTATTTTTGATCTACAAGTCATCCCGATGCCTCCTAGCAAGTTAGGAATCGATTTGCCTTTCGGTTCAGGAGTAGAAGCGAAAAATAGATTTTCAAGATGGCTGCCATAGAAGCCATCTTGGATTTCCGATCAGCTCGATTTTAGCTTTTTTTGGTCTATAAGTCACCCCAATGTTTCCTACCAAGTTTGGAGTCAATTGGCTTTTGGGTTTAGCAGTAGAAACGAAAATTAGATTTTCAAGACGGCTGCCATGGCGGCCACCTTAAATTTCCGATCGGCAAAATTTAAGCTATTTTATCTACAAGTCACACGGATGCTTCCTGGCAAGTTTGGAGTCAATAGGCCTTTCGGTTCAGAAGAAGCGAAAATAGATTTTCAAGACGGCGGCCATGGCGGCCATGTTGGATTTCCGATCGGAACGATTTTAGCTATTTTTTATCTACAAGTCACCCCGATGCTTCATACCAAGTAACAAGTCCATTGGCCCAGGGTATAGGAGAAGTAGGCTTTTAAAGCAATTGTTGACGCCCGCACGATGCACAACGGACAACGCATGACGGACGACGGACATTGACTGACCACAGTAGCTCACCATGAGCACTTCATGCTCAGGTGAGCTAAAAATTTGAGCAAATTTGGCCCAGTGGCTTCAGAGGAGAAGTCGTGTTTTCCGATACAAATGTTATGGGGCTCATAAAATGCATAGGGAAGCAAACTTGACCTTGCCGTAAAAAGGTCAAATGTCAACGTACTTCAATCTTTTTAGCAACTTTGTTAGATCTCTTGTCCTCAATGATTTGTGCACAGATTCAGTCCCAAGATATTCTCGGTTCTGGAGAAGTAGATTTTTTCTCGGTTCTGAAGAAGTAGATTTTTAAAGGGTTTTACTATATATGGGCATGGCGGCCATCTTGGTCACTGAACCGCGACCATCTTAGCAATCTTTCGTTCCCACGACCTAAGAAGGCTCAATATGAAATTTGAGCACATTTGGCTCAGTGGCTTCAGAAGAGAAGTCCTTTGAAATTCTCAACAATTTTCGTATTCAAATGTATGGGGCTCATACAAATGCATAAGGAAGCAAACTTGACATTGCCGTAAAAAGGTCAAATGTCAACGTACGACAATTCTTTTAGCAACTTTGGTAGACATTTTGTCCTCGATGATTTATGCAAAGATTCAGCCCCAAGGCATTCTCGGTTCTGGAGAAGAAGATTTTTAAAAGTTTTTACCATATATGGGCATGGCGGTCACCTTGGTCAACGGACCGCGACAATTTTAGCAATCTTGTGTTTGCCCACGCTAAGGTGACTCCATATGCAATTTGAGCAAAATTGGCTCAGAGACTACAGAGGAGGTCGTTTGAAATTCTCAACAATTTTCCCATTCAAATGTATGGGGCTCATACAAATGCATAGGGAAGCGAACTTGACCTAGCCGTAAAAATGTCAAACGTCAATGTACGACAATTCTTTTAACAACTTTGGTAGACCTCCCGTCCCCTATGATTCTTGCAAAGATTCAGTCCCAAGGCATCCTCGGTTCTGGAGAAGAAGATTTTTAGAAATTTTTTACTATATATGGGCATGGCGGCCATCTTGGTCAACAGATCGCGACCATTTTAGCATATCTTTCGTTCCCCTATCCTAAGGAGGCTCCATATGAAATTTGAGCAAAATTGGCTCAGCGGCTTTAGAGCAGAAGTCGTTTGAAAATGTTAACGGACGGACGGACGCACGGACGAAAAGTGATCACAATAGATTATCCTGAGCATAGCTCAGGTGAGCTAAAAATAACCAGACACCCCTTCTACAGGAAATGGATCGATCCAAAAACTTACAGTACATAAGTGTGTCGGCATAAATGGGTTATTCAGGATTAAAGGCATGTTTTGAATGTCCCTAAAAGTATAAGTCCCCGATAGTTTTTCAACTTACCGTTTCAAGGCGGTATTTTCTCATGTATGCTAGGATGAGCTATCGTGATCACTTTCTGTCTGTCGTCCGTCCATCCATATTTTAAAACGTCTTTTTCTAATCGCATTTGGTGCTAGGGAACAAAACCTAAAATCATAATATCGTCGCGGTCCATCAAATAACATAGCCCATATATCATATACATGTATAAATGTTTAAAATTCATCTTCTACTTAATTCATATACAGTTGACTCTCGTTATCTCGACCTCGCTTATGTCGAATAACCGCTTATCTCGAAGTGAAAATCTGGTCCCTGCCTAAACATGAAAATCTAACAACATGTAAAAAATATTGTGGAAAAGAGGAGAAATTGCTCCTAAGGAGCAATTTCTCCTCTTTTCCACAATATTTTCAATATATCTCTACTTTCAAGAGTCCAATTACACATATATTTGTGAAATGTGGTTAATCGAATTAGTTTTTCCTCAATTCTGCAAATCTGATATGTCGAAATACGGATATCTCGAAGTATTTCAGAGAGTCCCTTGGAATTCGAGATAACGGGAGTCGACTGTACATATACATTGCTGCTAAGTCCTCGCATACAGCACTGGAGATGTGCGATTTAACAAATTTGGTCAAATAACGGTCCTAGGTTGATATTTGACCTTTTTATGGCAAGTTCAAATTTGCTTCCCTATACATTTGTATGCGGACATTGTTGTAAAGTTATTTTCTTAAAATGTATAAAAACTTATAGTGTATGAACGAAGAAGCAAACCCTTCAGTTACAATCAAACGTTTATCCATCGGGGGTTCTCTGGCCCTGCCCCTGATCTATACATGTATAAATCATAAAATTATTAATTTTCTCTACTGAAGCCATTTTGCCAGTTTTATCATATTTCATGTGGTCCTTCTGTCGAAGGAATCTTGATAGTTTATTCAAATGATCACAGTCCGTTGACAAAGATAGCCACTATGGTTATATATTGAAAACTTGTTTTGTTTGTTTATTTGTTTCTAAAGAATATCCACTATTTTGGATTAGTTGCTGTTGCAATATGAACAGTGCCTTGGGCACTGTGCAGTGCCTGTTTCACTCAATTGAGCGAGTCATGGTCCATATCCTGTTGTTATACAGTGGAAATGTTATGGAATATATAGACAAGTACATTGCACATATCGTCGAACCTCAATAGCTCGAACACCGATGGCGCGTTTACCATGGCTAATTCCAACTCGGTTTTGAGTCGCTACGGAATGCTTCCGATAGCTCAAGAAAATAAACATTTGAAGATTTTTTTTCTTATTTTATCAGGCGATTCTAATGAGTACACACAACATACCATTAATGTCTAGAAGATGTAAAAAAAATCCCTAAATTATCGCATTTGCTTCCTGACGTCAAAAAGATTGCCTTTGGAAACAAAGAACACACTATTGATTATTGAGTCTCTTCATAAGCATGGGTTTGCAACACTGCTTCCGCCCTCTAGCGTATACATGAGCAGAACTCCATTTACAAATATACCAAAATGGACCCAATGATCCCAAAGGAAATAAAATATAATCTCACTGGCTCGAAGTACCCATATCTCGAACAAATATCCATGGTCCCAAAGATGTTCGAGCCATTAAAGTTTACCTGTATGCATGCTGAAGTATTGTGCGCAGATGCACAGATAGACGCGAGCCTTTTCCGCATAAGCAATAAGTGCACGTTTGGATGGCACAGCTCAAATATATAGAAAATTTCACCTCCAGGGGTATACATCATTTTTTCTTATTTCTGCTCAAAAACATAGATTGTGTGTACTCGTTAGAACCGCCTCGCCGAAGCGGTTCTAACGATTACCCACAATCTATGTTTTGAGAAGAAATGTGAAAAAAAATCTCAGGTTTTTTTAGCTAAACATTACGAAAACACGCCTATACAAATACATTGTAAATTTTACCGCCGAAAATACGAAATATTAAGATGAAAAATTGTGATATTTTTCTTATTTTTGCTCGGCGAGGCGGTTCTAACGAGTACCCACAATCTATGTTTTCAACCAGAAATAAGAAAATTAATGTATACCCCTGTAAACCCCAGTTTTACTATATAAAAGTGGGGTTCAAGGGGATCAGAATTATATAGGCGTATTTTCGTGATGAATTTTCATCTTTTGGTGATAAAATTTTCAGCATATTGGAAAAGGCTTGTTTTCGTAATGTTTGGACAAGTGCATCCAGTGAATACTCAGTCGGTTAGGGTCTACGCTGGGTACCATGTGAACAATCACGTAACCAAGACTACTACAAGCGGACGGCGAAGACTTTGGTTGTATTGCGCAGCTGCGCAGACTGATCTGAGGCATGGCTAGGTGCAAATGTTCGAGGATGCATTTTCTTACATTGGATCGCAGTTGCATTTGAGAGCTCCCAAGATAAAATTACTGTATACTTAAAGACAAAGGTTCTGGCTCAGGCTTCGTAATACTTGCTTCATTCCTATCATTTAGCCTAATATATCAATAAAGCACCGAATTAAAGTTACGTCGTTCATAGCCATGAGAGATTAAGGCCGCTTGTTTCGCGAAAACGTGTTGAGGAAATTGTGTGATACTACCAAGTTTGAAAATTTTGACACTCATAAACTGAAATTAAAATTAATGAATTGATTGAATCGTGCAGAAATTATGTCCTTAAGTATATAGCAGCAAGCAGTATAAAAATTAAGCCTTGTGCTATATGCAGCAGGTTTACTTATACCTAGGTAGATCGGAGTGTATGCCTTGTGGAGTATAGGAAATCCTTCAAAAGTATTCTCGGGCACTGAGACTCTCTACCAGAGAGTCCTGGTCAATTTTGAAAAAAAAAAAAAAAAAAAAAAAAAAAAACAATAACCTTGATATCTAAATAACATATCATTTATCAATTGACTGCAATGCAATTAGGCTGCAAGCCAAAGATTCTCGCTGGTCTGACAAAGCGTACAGGCAACAAAATCAACGTCTAGACCTCGTATTTGGTAAGACAAGTGTAAGAATTAATGAGTTTTGTATATGATTTGTAAAGAAACAAAATTATTGCTGCACTCTCTCGGAAGATATGAACGTCTTTCAGTTTATGCACACAGCTTGGTAACTGATACACATGCACTGTCCCTTGTCCTGTTGAATCTGAATATGCCCTGCCTTTGCAAACAGTGTAGATCCAAAGCAGTTGGCGTGAAGAACTGATCTGGATTCGCACTGTTTGGCATCAAGAATATGAATTTGTATAAACAACTTGGATCAAAGGCTCCATATTCCTCAAAAAATAGACACTTTTTATCCAAGAAAGATTTAATAAATTGATACATAGGATTAATACTCACATAAAATGTGGCATCTGACAGCCTGTAAAATTTCAGTTAGTCTCTTGTTTTTGAGCTGGACCAAAAATGAAATGACTTTTTTTATCGTATCTCTGAATTAATGTTGGCAACATTAATTCAGAGATACGATAAAAAAAAAAAAAAGCATTTCATTTCAAGAACGAGAGACTAACTGAAATTTACAGGCTGTCAGGTGCCACAATTTATGACTGTGTTAATACCATATATCAATTTATTAGACCTTTCTTGGATAATAAAATGTCTATTTTTGAAAGATATAGGGCCTTTAAGTAATCTGAATGGCTTAAAATTAGAAGTAGGCGTGGCATCTTAATTTATTCATCAAGACAAGAACTAGTGGCCAGGAAGAACTATAATCACAGAACATAGCCAACCAATAATATTAAGAGGAAAAGTAAACAAGCTATGACGAATAGTACGTACATTACAAAACAACGAAAAGCCAAGGAACTGGTTCTCTGTCACCACAAGGTGATAACAGCGCCCATTACGAAAACATGCCTATTCAAATATACTGGAAGTTTTACCACCAAAAATGAAAATATCCAAGTCCAGGTGATCTGGATCTGCACTGTTTGCCAATGTCCCAGTCCAAGCGACCCCAAAACACGAAGCAAGCACCGCCCACAAAGAACGAGCAACACAAATGCACGGTTATTAGTTTTTTAACTTCAAGAACTCGACTGGTCGGCATCAGCAATTTTGCATTCACATTCATGCTAATCTACCGTAGCTTTTACCTGCTTTAAATGCAGGAATAATAATGTCAACGCAGAGGCTGATTCAGACGGGGTTCAGGGGTTTTAGTCGAATCCCTTTGGGTTTTTTTTTGTGAGAGCTAGGGATTAATTTCCCATATGACATGTCCTGGTGAATGAATGTCATTGGACGTATCACCAGTAAAAATTCTGAAATCCGAATCAAAATTTCAATTTCATGAGAAAATGTGGATAAATTGAATCAATTTGGGATACCGTATCTACCCTAAATATTCCCACCTCTTACTCTTAACCTTATACTTCTCTTCAAGAAGTCCGTTTACTACTTTACTGTGACTGTGTGTAGAATTGCTGGGTGAGTGGCAAACAGTATTGGCCCCGATCAGACGCAGCAGAAAACTCTTTTTGTCTGTCTGTCCGAATATGTAGAGTAATTACGGTATTGTGATTAAATCGAACGCCTTCAGAAATCATCCTGAATCCGCCCCTGAAACGGGAAAGGTACCTCATAATCGATTTGTAAATATTAATGAAGAATGGTTTTATCTAAAGACGATTAGACTAGATATCATCATGGCACGTGCGTACAACAACAATAAATCCGTTCGGTTCCTCGCTTTCCACTCAACAACGAAATAACAAGGTGTTTGCATGTAACAGTTGAATTTCAATGGCTCTAACCTTTGCGACCATGACAATTTGTTTTAGGCATGGGTAGTTCGAGTCACTGAAGGTTAATCATAGATCAAGAGGCAATTACCCAGTAAGCATTCTACATAACAGCCCGCTGTAGATTTATGAAAAATACCAGCTGGGTAGGAATGATTTAGAGATGTTTTTTCGATCTTCTATAGAATAATGGTATGTTGAATGTACACAATGCGATTTTTAATGTGTGTACACAATATACATTTTCATGAAAAAATAAGACGAGTTCCCTTAAATATCTCAAATACCTTAAAAATCTCTAAATATTTGTATTCTTCAACTATCGAAAGACTTTTCAAGGGACTCAAAAACGAGTTCGAATCAGCTACGGTAAACAATAAACGTCAAAATGATTGCCTTCGGAAACAAAGAACACACTACAGATTAGAAAATGGGAGTCTCGGTTTTATTGAGACTCTTTATAAGCACTAATGTATTTTGCAACACTGCTTATCGGTTATCGGGTCATTGAAGTTTTACTCTACTTCAAAATAATGTCAAAATGATGTGAAATGGAAATTCCTTGTAAATATCGAACATGTCAAAATATGGAATCAGCAGATTGTTTGACTGCGTCTGTTGATGTAGGGTAAATGGAAAACGCCAATACACATCAAAGTAACATATTCTACATTGAAAATGGAGTGACACTTGAGAACTAATGTTTCCTCGGCTAGCATAGCTAGTTCCGGCCAAACAGACCTTATCGGCGACCCGCACATAAATTTTCAAAATTACCAGAATACACTAAATAATCTCAAAGGACCGGAATATATAAGCTAGGCACCCTTATTAGAAATACGAGGAGACATTTAACAGCCGCCACACAGCCCTAATACCAGCTATAGTGAAGAATGGGTTCTAAAACTAACTCTCCTTAAGAGCAATGAATGTACATGAAAATAAAAATCACTGGTATGTCCAAGTTTTCTACGCCAAACTAGCTCGTTTCAGCCAACAGACCTCATCAGTGACTCTCATATTTTTTCAAACCGTCTAGAATGGGCTCACTGATCACAGACAGTATAACGGCACCAAAGGACAGTACGGGAGATGTTCACGACCCTCATACGGCACTAACACCAGCTGAAGTGAAAATAGATATATTCTAAAAGGATTAGTCCTTGAGATCATTTAACACACACACACGCTATGGAAATTATTCGAGTCATTGATAGTTCAAGGTACTGAGGGCTAATCATGGCGCCAGGTCAGGAAGCAAATGGTGATAATTTAGGGAAGTCGATTTGATCTTCTATACAATAATGGTATGTTGAGAGTAATCATTAGAATCTCCTCGATGAGGCTATTCGAATGAGTACACTCAACACACAGTTTCATAAAAAGATAGAATATTTCTCTAAATATTTGTTTTCTTGAGCTATCGGACGAATTTCGTACAGACTAAAAAACGAGTTCGAATCATCCACGGTAAACGAGCCATCGGTGTTCGAGTCATCGAGGTTTTACTGTATTTACTAAATCCCCGGCTCTATTTCTACTGAAATAAAACAATGTCTCATCCCCTATATGTTTCAATCAAATATGACTTCTATTTTATATTCCTCAGATTCTTCGAAACAGAACCAGACATGAAGGCCCTCTTTCCAAAAATTGTCCAGATTAACAACGAAAATAAGTTAGAGTGGGCCATTGATCGTGAGATGCTACGGAAACATGCCGTCACTGCAATGGAAGGGCTTGGTGCTGCTGTTGAGAGTCTAGATGACTGTGACTTCCTTAATGGCGTTCTAATCTCAATCGGCCAGGCGCATTTTCATCGCAATGTTAGACCATCGATGCTAAAGGTTGGTAGATATGCTACATATTGACACATTTATACCGAGTAGACCTTTCCACCATAACCCGTTGGGCAAGTCCATTGCAACAGAAGGGGTGTCCGGTTAGTTTTATTGTCATTTTGCGTGAGAGACATTCCTGTATGTTATGCAAACATTGTAGACCCAGCTTAGACTCCGTGTTTTGCAGTGTCTGACCTTGGTCTACACTGTTTGCCAGTATCCTTTTTATTGGATGCTGGGCATGAATGGGCGAACGCTCTGCGTATGGGGAAAAATTTCAGCAGATGAAAAATTGGTGATTTTTTTTCTCAAATATAATTACATTTTGGGGACTGTAAGTATGCTATGTCCAGAACCACAGAGGCATAGATGGGGGTTGCAAAACAGCACCAACGTGAGTCCTGCTCGATGATGGACGTATTATTCTGTTACATTATTATTTTAATCCTTGTCATGCTGAATAAATTAAGATGTCACGCCCACTTCTATTTGCCAGCCAATTACTGTGCTTTCGACATCTTTCAGAAAGTCGTTTTTTGCTTGACGCTTTACACAGAAGAAGTAAATTTGCAAACTTTTGTCAGGATTTAATTCAAAACCATTTGTCGTAACTACCTATGTACAAAAATTTTTATTCTAGTTATTGGTTTTTTAACAAATCAAATATTTTCACTTTTTCCCATAGTAAAACTGAAGCCAAATCATGCAGAAATCTGTAGGGTAGGTAACTTGGCGCCAGATTTTCAACAAGTTCCACGTGTTCAATATTTCTGAAATTGTTACAATATTGTTGTGAAACATCAATTATTAAAGTTCAGCAAAGAAAAATAAAAAAATATTTTTTTAAACAAAAATTAAAAAAAAAAAAAAGTCACTTTACTATAGAAATTGCACAGGTCAGACCAACTTTTGGCCGTAAATTTAATTTTATTGTAAATATTTGAGAACAAAACACAGAAACAGAAAAGACGAATGGTTTCTGATAAGATATGGTCAATCAGAACAAAAGATTTTCATTTAAAATAAAGCGCCGATCATAAAACGTCTTTCCAAGAGATGTCGAAAGGACAGTAAATTCCTTGATCCAGATTGTTGAATGGCAAACAGTGCAGATCCAGATCAGTTGGCTTCTTCAGAAGCCAACTGATCTGGATATGCACTGTTTGCAAAGGCAGGGTATATCCGGGTTCAGCAGGACAAGGGTTAACGACACTGTATGAGGAACAGGACGAATCACTTATGCGTTTTGTAATAACTATTCAAAGCATTATACATGTTTTCACAAGATATATTTTCATTGAGACTAATATTTAGGTGGAAAAGGGATATTTTCTACTGGTCTGGATAAGCGATACACTTTCCATATAGGCGTGGTAACAAAGACATAGATCGCATGTGTAAACGATCTATTTCATGGCACAGATCTTGATCTTACAATGATTACAACTGTGCACAGGTTCGCGATAATTTACTTTTAAATTGATCATGCTGACATATGCATGGCATTCAACTTGATACAAATGCCTTGTACTGGAATTGCACTGCTAAAAAATGCATACCTCAAGGAGGAATGTCGAAATTCTATTTATTTTTTCCTTATTTCGTCAAGAAAATATATGTTGTGGGCACTCATTAGAAGCGCTTGAGTACCAACCAACATATGTTTTTATGTAAAAATAAGGTAAATTTTAAATTTTGGTCGAAAAGCAATCTTATCTACTGATCTGGCTCAGCGTATACATTTCGTACAGGTGTGTTTACATAATGACATAGATCGCATGCGTAAACAATCTATATCATGGCTTAAATCTTAATCTTGCAATGATTACAACAGGTATGCGATAATTGATCATGCTGACATAAGGCATGCAACTTTAAACAAATGCCTTGTACTGGAATTGCATTTTCTGGCCATATCAAAAACAAATAGCGCGGCTCTAAGAATTTGCATACCTTAAGGGGGAGGATGTCAGTATTATAGTATTTCTTATTTATTCAGAAAAACATATGTTGTGGGGTCTCACAGGAAGCGCATCGGCGATGCGCTTCCTGTGAGTACCCAGAACATATGTTTTCATGGAGAAATCAGGAAACCTTCAATACATTGTTGAAAAGAGATAATGCAATGTATAACATTTTTGATAAAACCCATCACCTGACAGGATAGTTCGCCTAAAACTGACCTTTGACTTAATTGCGTCAATGACATTTTTCAAGTTCATCGCTGATCTTGAGATTGTGTGTGTGTGTGTGTGTGTGTGTGTGTGCGCGCGCGCGCGTTGGAAAAAAGACGAGGGGGTGCCTAAAGTTTGTATAATATATATATTATCCTACTATGCCACATGACTCGGGGTCGGGACCAAATTTTGCGGTATTGACGATGTCAAGCAATATGCGAATCCTAGTCATTTTGAGATCTCCATGAGATTTATACATTATTTAAAAAAAAAAAAAAAAAAAAAAAAACATGTCAGAACTTAAACAAGATACCAGATCTTATCCAGAAGCTTATTTGAGCATGCGTCAAATATGAATATGTTTGAACTTTTTAAGTGTATGAATGGGTCTTTTTTTTTTTTTTTTTTTTTTTTTTTTTTTTTCAAAGTCCAAGTATATGAATGGAGTGGGTTTTCCGAGTTTAGCATATAAATCTATCCCAAAATCACCAGTATAGCTACTCCCCCACCACCCGGAGTGTGAGTCTTAAACACGACCTTTTTTTATCATTGAAATGCATATCACGGTTTTATTTTATTTTATTTCTGCCATAGTTTTCCGCTATAGGAGCCTTTAGTTAGACACAAGTCTGCTGCAGTAAAACCGGAAAAAGAAATAAATCACCAACAACATAAACACAGAACAGTAATAAACTACAACAAAAAAAAAAAGACTTGGAACGGTCAGTTATAATCCTCTCTGCTTCAAAACACTTATTTGTGCGGCTCGTTGAGCGATCTTCTCATTGCGCAATGTTGCAACCTCACCAGAACCTTAGCTAGTTGCTCATACGAGCATTCTCAGCCAAACAACCAGGTCCTAGCCCATCTGAGTGTCTCAACATGAGCATTTAAAGTTAGACATTACCAAAATCAACATATTAATAGCTTGGACGAAAAATCAGACACTGGTGTTCCCGACAGATACAAACACTTAAATGCGTGGGTGAAACGTCACACACCGACGATCCCGGCAAATATAAAAAATCCTTTGTGAGTTAATCGAACACTCTACTATATATAAAAATAGCCACCAGAAGAGATGGCAAATCCCACGACCAACCCGCCTTTTCTAAATTTAATGTATTTCAATCGACATCATGGAAATATTGAACGAGAGTAAAGTAAAAAGATGCAAAGATAGTATGAAATGTGACCAAAATAATAAGTGAAAACAAAAATAGGTGTACTGTGAATGATTTTATTTTTGCGTGTTCTTTTATTTATTTATTTTCTTTTTATTTTTGTCAAAAACATCTAATAATTACTTCTGACCTAATATATTTGTACAGGATACACAATATTTGCAAATACTTTGAATTTGTGAGTGTACATATTCAGAAATAAAAGCAAAAATAAATGCATTGTAAAGGTAAAGGAAATTGCTGTATGTTTATTGGAGTAAAAAATCAACTGAGTGAAAGTTGTCCTTTTTGCATGCTACACACCTTCTTGACCTGATATATGTCCCTACCAAAAATTATCAAGTACAGTATAGGAGTTATAGCCTGCACAGGATTTCGGCATCAGGGGAGATAAGTACATAATGGAGAAAGTGAGCGTACTCTTGAATACGACATGCCTACTGGTCTTTATCTATGTCTCTACCAAATATAATCAAAATATTTCAAACCACATACTCAAGGATTTAACTAAGAAATTCATTCAGGGGAGGTAATTAGAAAGCAGCACAGCAGAAGTTGTTTCTCTTGCATCTGACACACCTACTGTTCGTTACCAATGCCTCTACCAAATATTATCAAAATTTGTCTAAGGGTATCAAAGTTATGGAACGCACAATATTTTGGCAACAGGGGAGATAACTACATAACGAAGAAGAAAGTGAGAGTTGTCTCTCTTGCATGTGACACACCTACTGGTCCTCCCCTTCATCCCTACCAAATATTATCATATTATCTCAAACAGTATGGGTGTTATGGCTTGCACAAGATTTTGGCTTCAGGGGAGATAACTACATAACGAAGAAAGTGAGAGTTGTCTCTCTTGCAAGGGACACGCCTATTGGTCCTCCTCTTCGTTTCTACCAATCATCAAAATATGTCTAAGGGTATCAAATTTATGGAGCGCACAAGCTTTTGGCTTCAGGGGTGATAACTAACAACATAATGAAGAGTTCTCTCTTGCACATGACACGCCTATTGGTCATTCTTTTCATTTCTACAAACCATTACCAAAAGTATATCAAAGTTATGAGGTGCACAAGATTTCGGCTTCAGGGGAGATAACTACACAACGAAGAAGAAAGTGAGAGTTGTCTCTCTTGCAGGTGACATGCATACTGGTCTTACTCTTCATCTTTACCAAATATTTTCATATTATCCCAAACACTATGGGAATTATGGCCTGCACAAGATTTCGGCTTCAGGGGAGACAACTACATAACAAAGAAAGTGAGAGTTGGCTTTCTTGCACAGGACACGCATACTGGTCCTCCTCTTCATTTCTACCAATATTATCAAAATATGTCTAAGGGTATCAAAGTTACGGAACGCACAAGATTTTGGCTTCAGGGGAGTAAACTACATAACGAAGAAAATGAGAGTTGTCTCTCCTGCACATGACATGCCTATTGGTCCACCTCTTCATTTCTACAAAATATGTATACGAATATCAAAGATATGGCGTGCACAAAGGCTGCGTCTAAAAGATTTCTGTTTCAGGGGAGATAACTACATAACGAAGAAAGTAAGAGTCGTCTCTCTTTCATGCAACACACCTGCTGGTCCTCCTCTTCTTCCCTACCAAATATTATCATATTACCTCAAACAGTTTGGGAGTTATTGCCTGCACAAGATTTCGGCTTCAGGGGAGATAACTACATAACAAATAAAGTGAGAGTTGTCTCTCTTGCAAGGGACATGCCTACTAGTCCTCCTCTTCATTCTTACCAAATATTACAAAATTATGTCTAAGGGTAGTAAAGTTATTGAGCGCACAAGGATGAATCTACAATTTCTACTTCAGGGGAGATAACTACATAATAAATAAAGTGAGAGTTGTCATTCTTACACGCGACACGCCTACTGGTCTTCCTCTTCATCCCTACCAAATATTATCAAATTATCTCGAACAATATGGGAGTTATGGCCTGCACAAGATTTTGGCTTCAGGGGAGATAAAGATATAACGAAGACAGTGAGAGTTGTCTCTCATGCATGCGACACGCCTACTGGTCCTCCTTTTCATTCCTACCAAATATTACCAAAATATGTCTAAGGGTATCAAAATTATGGAACGCACAAGGATGAGTCTACAATTTCTGCTTCAGGAAAAATAACTACATAACGAATACAGTGAGAATTTTCACTCTTGCATGCGACACGCCTACTGGTCCTCCGCTTTACCCCTACCAAATATTATCAAATTATCTCAAACAGTATGGGAGTTATGGTCTGCACAAGATTTCAGCTTCAGGGGAGATAACTACATAACGAAGACAGTGAGAGTTGTCTCTCTTGCATGCGAAACGCCTACTGGTCCTCCTCTTCATTCTTACCAAATATTATCAAAATATTTCTAAGGGTATCAAAGTTATGGAGCGCACAAGGATGAGTCTACAATTTCTGCTTCAGGAGAGATAACTACATAAAGAATAAATTGAGAGTCGTTCCTCTTGCACGCGACACGCCTACTGGTCCTCCTCTTCATCCCTACCAAATATTATCAAACTATCTCAAACAGTATGGGAGTTATGGCCTGTACAAGATTTCGGCTTTAAGGGTGATAACTACATAACAAAGACAGTGAGGGTTGTCTCTTTTGCACGCGACACGCCTACTGGTCCTCCTATACATTCCTACCAAATCTTATCAAAATATGTCTTGGGGTACCAATGTTATGGAGCGCACAAGGATGCGTCTGCGGACGGACGGACGGACGCCATGCTGATCGCTATATCCCCCGAACCTATCGGTCGGGAGCTAAAAATCCAAAGCTATATTAAGAGACCGGCGCGATTCCGCGTCGGTCAAATATCAAGATGGCGGCATGTGACGCATTGGGGTCTCGCGCGACTCTCGTGGTTTCTCGCGGTTGTTTGAGAGTTTGCATTCCGCAGTATTGTGGGTAATGTGTTACGAACCCTGCGTATTTTACGTCCTTGTTACAACGGTGCACAGGTACGCAAACAATCTACATCATAGCACGGGTTTTGATCTTGCAATGATTACAACAGAGCACAGATACACGATAATTTACTTTCTAACTGCTCATGCTGACATAAGGCATTCAAATTGAAACAAATGACTTGTACTAGAATTGCACTGTCTGGCCATATCAAAACACACGGCCCGGTTCTATAGTATTTTAAGTCAGGCTAACATGCTCTGTTAGATCATATGAGAGCTAAACGAAAAGGGCTAAACGAGAACCCATGCCATACTGGGTTAATGTACATGCTGATCTGAGTCTTTGCTGATTACACATATCTTGTAGGTTTTGTCGTGAGCTGGCTCATTTCTCATCATTACCAGAGTCATATGGCGCTGATATAGATAATTTCTTTATGCGATATTAATAACCTGATATTGTGAGACGTGACGTGAGAAAGCGTACATCTGACATGTGCACCCAGCGAAGACTCAAATCAGCCTGCACATCCGCGCAGTCTGATCAGAGTCTTCGCTGTCCGCATGAAGAAACTCTGCATCCTTGGCTATCCAAAATGCGTCCAGTGAAGATTCTGATCAGCCTGCGCGAATGCGCAGGCTGATCTGAATCTTCGCTGGGCCAATATATGTCCGAAGGCTCATTTTCTAACGTTATTGCTCTTGTAACTGAGAACTGCGCCGTGCCAAGTGAAATGTGTAATCTAGTGCATACGAAATCCACTAAAAAATTATTATCCTCAGCACCAGCACAGTTTCATTAAGAAAGCTGACCTCAGCTTAGTCATTTCTGCAGAATCCACTGATTCTGTACAAGCGGACAGCGAAATCAGCGATCAGAATGTGTCTTCGCTGTCCGCAATTGCTCTAAGATACGTTTTGCGCGGCACAGGGCAAAAATGAATATAGTCTGGTGTATGTTTGTTTTAATTACGTTTATTACTTCCTGGTTTTATAAGTAGATTTTGGATCAAGCAGATACTACGCGTATAATTAAAGATGTTATCTTCTATAAGGGAAATATTCGAACGAATAATAATAATAATAATAATAATATCATCATCATCATCATTATCATTAGTACTAGTAAGAGAAGTAGTAGCCGTAGTATACATTTATATGCAGTAAATTCAAAAGAAAAAATGCTTTTTCTTGTATTTTGTTACTCTTCTTGTTTTTTTTTATTTTTTTTATTTTTTTATTTTTTTTTTTTTTTTTTGTTGTTATTGTTGTTTATTTTTGTTATAACGGTGGCAAGAAACTGTTTCCTTTTTCCAGACGAATCTCGTGGTCTGAGTATGAAGGAAAGGCCGTCATATCTTTTGAACTATGGGGCATTCTAAAATAGTATTGCGACTTCCGCCTTTTCTATAAAGCAACAACTAATACAATTTTAGCGAATGTATGACCGTTCTCAGAAACATCGCTTGAAACCTTGGCTGATCCATGTAACAAAGGGCTATTTTACTATTTTTATTATTATTATTATTATTATTATTATTATTATTATTATTATTATTAGAGGTTGACCAAATTTACCTGTTGCTTTGATCTATGCATAATAATAATTAAAAGTATGCTGCAAAACCGACCCATATGGCTGCAGTCCTGCTAAATGGCCAGATGGGTTGTTGTCGCTTTCTTTGTGGGTAAGCTAGACTGGCTCCAGTCTCCAGTGACTAAATATTTTTCTCATAATCCTGTTTGACAATCCACTAAGATAAAACAAAAACAAATATCATGACTCTAAAGGCTGGTCAATAGTGACCAGCCTTTATAGTCATGATATTACTTTGGTTTTATTTTAGTGGATTATTAAACAGATTATAAGAAAAATTATTTTGTCACTAGAGACTGCAGCCAGTCTATGGGTAAGCATGCAACACACAAGCGAAATACGTGGTCGTGGGGCACGTTTGCAGGGGCGTGCTGTTTGGACAATAGATTCATTCCCATGTGCCCCTAAGATAAATTAACTCGGAGATACGATAAAAAATCATTTCAATTTTGATCCAGCTTAAAAACGGGAGACTAACTGAAATTTTACAGGCTGTCAGATGTCACATTTTATGATCGTATTAATACCATATATCCATTTATTTAACCCTTTTTGAAAACAAAAAAGGCTATTTTTGAGGAATATGGAACCTTTAATACTTACATACGAGAAAGCAGAGAACAATAGAAGAGATTATTGAAGTTTTCTAAGCACTGATGGATTAAATACGAAAGACCGGTAGTGACATTTCAACTACATTAATTCAAGGTTTCAACTTCACGAATTCATGATTTCAGCTTCACGAATTCACGATTTCAACTTCACGAATTCAACTTCACGAATTCACGAATTCAACTTCACGAATTCACGAATTCAACTTCATGAATTCACGAATTCAATTTCACGAATTCACGAATTCAACTTCACGAATTCCACTTCACGAATTCCACTTCACGAATTCACGAATTCAGCTTCAAGAATTCACGAATTCAACTTCACGAATTCAACTGTTGAATTCCTGAAGTTGAATTCGTGAAGTGGAATTCGTGAATTCGTGAAGTTGAATTCGTGAATTCGTGAAGTTGAATTCGTGAAGTGGAATTCGTGAAGTTGAATTCGTGAATTCATGAAGTTGAATTCGTGAATTCGTGAAGTTGAATTCGTGAAGTGGAATTCGTGAAGTTGAATTCGTGAATTCATGAAGTTGAATTCGTGAATTCGTGAAGTTGAATTCGTGAAGTTGAATTCGTGAATTCGTGAAGTTGAAACATTGAATTAATGTAGTTGAAATGACACTACCGGTCTTTCGTAATTAAAGATTGATTACTGCTACAATGTAGAACAAGGATTGATTACTGCCAGACAACTATGAACCATGCCTATTAGTAGGACCTATATGATAAAGAAAACGTTCTTTTTTTAGCACTCAGGGCTAATTCAGTAGATGACAAATTGGTGATTTTTTTGTATATTATTTATTTGTTTTTATTCTGTTTTATTTTAGTTTACCTTTTTTATTTTATTTGTTATTTATTTTTACTTATTTATCTGTTTCTACCTGTTGCTTTTTGTTTTTTAATTATTTTTTTTAAATAAGGTTTTACATTTCATGCTAAGGAGACAGAAGACAATTCGCGTGAAATGCCAAACCTTTTATTTTCTTTGAAAATACTTTGAAAATAAAGGAAACACAACCAATCCATAATTTGTCGTCTGCTGTTTTAGAGCCCAGCAGGTAAATGCTGAAATTAAAGTTATCAGAACTTGCTAGACTATGTTAATGCGTTCCATCAGAATTTATGTTCGATGTTTCAGATGTACCTATTAAACCACGCTCGATCACCTTCAATGCATATTACCCTTTAAAATTACCAGAAATCCTCCAGACAATGTGGTAAACACTTCTGTCATTTTTGTCTAAAACGTTTACTGAAAAGATTTTGTTTCGAGCAACAAGTGTTCCGTGCAGAAAATGGACCTTCGCCAACTTGGTTATGGTTTCTCACCATTTCTTTGTACAGGCGAAGCAGTGTTGTTAATTATACACTACATACGGTCGAATTTCAATGGCTCGAATATCTTTGGGACCATGGAAATTGGTTCTGGATATAGATAGTTCGAGCCACTGAGGGTTAATCACAGCTCAAGGTCTAGAGACAAAAGTGGATCTTTTCCATCTTCTTTAAAATAATGGTATGGTGCGTGCACTCATTAGAATCGCCTCGATGAGGCGATTCTAATGAGTACACACAACATACATTTCCATGATAAAACAAGAACATTCTCTAGAATATCCCTAAACATTTAGTTTCTTGAGATATCAGAAGAATTTCCTGGGGCTCAGAAAACGAGTTCGAATCAGCCATGGTAAACTTCAAATCGGTGTTCGAGTCATTGAGGTTTTATTGTGTTTCTCAAACACATGTCTGATCCTTACTTCGATAATACTTTTGCATACTCTTGTTTTTTTTTTTTTTTTTTTTCTCAATTCATGCCTTTCTTATATTAGCATTTCAAAAGTGTTGTGTGTGTTTTTTTTGTGTTTTTTTTTTTTTTTTTTTTTTTTTTTCCATTCTTGTCGTGCCTTCCAGTTGCAATAATGTAAGCAGCAGTCGATCACTAGTTAGACAATTTTCAAAGATTGTATTCATAGCCTCGCTGGGAAAAGATGAGAGTCTACTAATTTAGACAGCCTTCTAATTTACCTTTGTCTGTCCCGTCTAATGACAGATCAGTGTCGCCTTTTTTCTAATAACGGCAATAATGACGGAGTAATTTATCAGGATAGAAACACATAGTAGCTTACGTATTAAATTCCCCTTCTTTCCTATCCATGAACTTTAAGAAGACTACTTCACAGGATCGGACTGACGAGATACAGTACTTTCAAACAAACTTTATTTTACCCCATTCAAAGCCGATCAGTGAAGCTGTCTTCTGAGTGTGTTCATTGCACTCAAGGGTCGTTCTTTTTAGAATCTCTTTTACTTCTCTACAAGACATATGTTGTGGGTCCTCATTAGAAGCGACTCGGCGAGGCGCTTCTAATGAGGACCCACAACATATGTTGCATTAACAGTACATAGTACACTGGCCATTTTGGCAGCACCATTTCCATTCCGGTAAGATTCCAATGCGGTCTACGTTTAAACCCATTTCCGTTGATATGAGGAACGTTCGAATAGGAATGCATTTGTTTTCATATCTTTATTAATCTGCAAGTGTTTTTTTTTTTTTTTTTTTTTTTTTTTTTTATGAATTCCTCATAATATTTCAAATTTTACAGAATACTTCGAATTCCATAGACTTTTTGAGACAAGCTTCCGCTTTCAGTTAGTGAACAGCTGCAGTAAAGTAGTCGCGGTGAACATACCAGATTGTTTGTCCTAAATATATGAGACAAAAGACAAAATACAGTCGACTCTCGTTATCTGGACATCGCTTATCTCGAAAAACCGCTTATCTCGAAGTGAATATCTGGTCCCTGTTTAAACATGAAAATCTAACAACAGATAAGATAGATAACAAAATATCTAAGGAGCAATTTCTGCTCTTTTCCGCAATATTTTCAATACATCTTTCATTATGTCTCTACAGCTTTCAATATATTCCTTAACTTCAGGAGTCAAATTACATAATTGTGAAATGCGGTATTTCGATTTATTATTTCTTTAATTCTGCAAATCTGATATGTCGAGGTTAGGAAATCTCGAAGTATTTCAAAGAGTCCCTTGGACTTAGAGATAACGAGAGTCGACTGTAGTAAAATATAGACACATTTTCATCAGGAGCAATTCCTTTTCGGAACAATTAAAACAAATGTCACTCGCTACAAAAAAAAAAAAAAAAGAATGACAACATGGGCATTCTGTGGCAAACTGCATGCACGATTGTTAACTTGATTATGGTTGATAACTTTACTTCCCTCGGTGAGTAAATTCCTTATTCTCATCACGAAAACACGCCTATATGATGTTGACCCCATTAAACCCCACTTTTATGTAGTAAAACTGGGGTTTACAGGGGTATACATTAATTTTCTTATTTCTGCTCAAAACATATATTATGGGTACTCGTTAGAACCGCATCAGAGTTTTTTATGTGAAAATTTCCAGTTTTTGGAGGTGAAATTTTCTGTATATTTGAATAGACGTGTTTTCGTAATGTAAATGATAGCGCCCTTTCGTTCAATTTATTTAGATGGGTGGCGCCTGACGATCAATGTCAGTGGTCGGGCCCATCGTGGCCCTGTTTGTGGTGATATGGCTTTAGATCGCCTGTAAACCATTGATTGTTTCTTCACAGTGTTTGCGGTCATGTGTGTTTCAATGTGGTGTTTCATTGACGAGGCAGAGGACCCTATGCGGACCGAACACGTGTTTGTAATTTGCATCATGAAAACATGCCTATATAATTTTAACCCCCTTAAACCCCACTTTTATACAGTAAAACTGGAGTTTACAGGGGTATACATTATTTTTTTTCTTATTTGCTAAAAACATAGATTGTGGGTACTCGTTAGAACCGCCTCGCCGAGGCGGTTCTAACGAGTACCACAATCTATGTTTTGAGAAGAAATATGAAAAATATCAGAATTTTTCATCTGAAAAGTTTCCGTTTTGGTCGTAAAACTTTCAATATATTTGAAAAGGCGTGTTTTCATAATGGGAACTGCATCAGAATTTAGGGCGTGGTTTCGCTCAAGTAAAGCTAGTTTAAGCCTCTAGTATTTTTTTTTCTACTGACACATATCTGGCAGTGAACGTCAAACCTAGAAGTACATAAACATATATTACAGGCGAAACGCAAATATTCAAAAGTCCGTAGGGAAGAGTAATGGATGATTATCATTTTTTTTTTTTTTTTTTTTTTTTTTTTTTTTTTTAATATTGCATCTCTTTTATGTAAGGCTTTTGACTTCACAATAGCTTAGTGCAACTTATTTATGAAGTAGCTTAAAATGTTTTATTTGTAAGTTAAATGAACAACATGATGTATATATGCAGTCTATACACAGAGTAACTGGTTTGTTTCTTTCCAAGACAAGTTTCTGTTTATACAGCACGTCATTAAGGAAACATGCCCATTCAAATCTATTGAAAATTTTACCACCAAAAACTGAAAATTTTCAGATAAAAAATTCTGATATTTTTTTCATATTTCTGCCCAAAACATAGATTGTGGGTACTCATTAGAACCACCTCGATGAGGCGCTTCTAACAAGTACCCACAATCTATGTTTTTGAGCAGAAATGAGAAAAATAATGTATACCCTGTAAGACAAGAAGTTTTCATAAATTATTTCTGAGGTTTTACACACAATCACAAAATGAAACGTTTCATTTATTCAGAATTCAGACAGCAATCAAAACCCAACCTGAACTGTCCAACTTTATCTCTTTTTTTATTTAATTTTGTCTTGTTTTCAGATTTTCAAATGTAATTTCTTTCTTGTTTCCTGTATGACATGGAATCAAAATTCTTCTCAAAACCGATTCAGCTACGACTGTCAGATGAGCCGCCACGCTAGAAAACGTACTTTAGACGTGTTCTCCCAGCGAAGGTTCAGATCAGCCTGCGCATTCGCGCAGGCTGATCAGTATCTTCACTGGGCACATTTTGGATAGCGAAAAATGCAGTTTCTTCGTGCGAAAACGAAGACTCTGATCAGACTGCGCACATGCTCAGGCTGATATGTGTCGTCACTGGACACACATATCAGAAGGTATGTTTGCTCATATTACAGTTCAAATTGTGTTCGCCTTTTGCTTACGTTTTTTTTCGTATTTTGGAAAAGAAATAAAATGTTCTTGCTCTTTTGCCCTGTCTATTTCTCATGTTTTCGTTTTCTTTGTTATTGATTATTATGTTCTAAAGTACAATCATTGTGCCAAGTATGTCTCAAAGACTATTCAGTCCAGGTCTTAAATGTTGCAAGCAAGTCAAGTATGATTAACTGCCTGACATCCATTCATCTCTTCTTATTGCGTTCTGGTGTTATAGCATGGTGTGCGCACTTCAAAAGTTTACCCATTATGTCATTATCCAAAATACGCCTTTATATATCGTATCAACGCCCTGCACTTTAACCCTCTGTGCAAATCACAACTAAAGCAATTTTTTATTTATTAAATAATTTATTTTCTTTATTCGTTTTATTTCTATTTTTTTTTTTCTATTTTTATTATCTTATTATTATTATTATTATTTTGTATTTTCAACTGGCTTTATATGCCGTGTGATGTTGCGAAAAAAAAGCCTCCCATTACATTCTTCACAGTGCATTTTTTTGGGTGTGTGTATGGGGGTGGGGGGTGGGAGCATGGGATCGTTGTGCCCATTCTGGTATCTTAATCCATTTATGCCGAGTGGAATCTTCTACCATAACTCTTTGGACCGATGTATTTCCAAGTGAAGGCCTAGCGGACACACAACGAAACAACGTCGATTCAACGTTGATTCAACGTCTTGGTATTGAATCAACGTTGAACTGACGTTGTTTCAACGTTGTGTGCCTGCAGGGGGATGTCTGATTAAGTTTTTACTAATATCATCTCTCATAGAAATTCCTGTTCTTAATGCAAACAATGTAGACCCTGATCAGAAACCGCGTTCTGCTGCGTATGATCTGGGTCTACTGATTGCAAGAGGTCCTTTTTTAAATTCGCAAAATCCGGTGCCAATGCAGCCCTGGAAACTACAAAGCGGTCATATGAAGCGGCTAAATAAAACCAAGACTCCGATTTTCGTTCTTTTATGGGTCTATACATGTATATGTGTTCTTTGTTTCCAATGGCATTTTTTATAGGTTGAATTTGACTTTACTGCAGCCGGGTGTCGAATGCCGTATGGCTTCCCGTACTTTGTCATAGTACAGCTTTTATGTTTACTCTCCTTGGGATCATTGTGCGTATTCTGGTATCTTGGATGATGATGATCATGATGATGATGATTGACGTCCCTTTCAACATCGTTTAAGTCATATCGAGACAATGGAAGGCTGATTATGAAACACTCTGTGCAAGGAACCATCATACAATCAAGCTATATCTCGCCTCTAGCGGGATTCGAACCCGGGTCCTCGTGATCCGAAGTCGGGAGCGCTAAGCACTCGGGCACCAGGATGTTTCTTTTATCTTGGAAACTCGAGTTCTGCTCAAACCGGTAGAAGACGTATGCAGCCTGCACACGTCTTCTACCGGTTTGAGCGGAACTCTTTTTTCTTCATATATTGAACAGTCTCAATGAAACTGAGACTCCGCATTTCTTTCTTAATGTGTTCTTTGTTCCAGTGAAAACCTTTATGTATTTTAAAGAACAACTTGTTGAGTAATTAATCTCAGGTTAGAGGTCATTGTAATGTAGATGAAATCACGAGCGCGTAGCGCGAGAGATTTATCCTCTTACAACTGACCGAAAAACTGATTTATTAGTCAACATTTAAAGCGATAGAGCTGTTCTTTTTCGATTTTTACACACTAATAATCGACAAAAATGCCGATGATTCCTCCAGATTCTCCCAGCCTTCCGCCATTGTTCGCTGAAATCCCGCCAAATTCCTTGGCTGTAACACATGCATAATATTTTACCTCTATTTGTATCGTATCAGATTCGAAAAAAAAAAAGTGGTACACGATCTAACGCCCAGGAAAGTAAATGACGTCAGAAAATATCTTAAAAACGTCACGAAACGGCGGCTCTTCGCGTCACGCTCATCCGTCTAGTGATTTGTTGCAGAATAAAACACAGTTCATTTCCGTTGCCTATATCGGCGTGCTTTGATAGAACTAACATCACATATGAATCGCCTGCTTTGTTCTTCTTATTTTTTTCAAATACTTATCTAAATTATTTGAAGTTTGTATACAGGTTGCTGTGTAAAGAAACTTACGTCTTTTCGTTTTATGTATAATATGTATATACTTCTCGGCACCGTTTTCATTTAATTTGCATGTAGATTCCAATTTTGATGTCTACCACATAATCAAATGATGAGCAACGTTAAAAAAACGTACCTTTGGACATGTGCGCCCAACGAAGCTTCAGATCAGCCTGCGCATTAGCGCAGGCTGATCAGAATCTTCACTGTGCGCATTTTGGATAGCCAATGATGCCAAGTTTCTTATTGCGGATAAGGAATACTGATTAGACTGTGCCCATGCGCAGGTTGATTTGAGTCTTTCTTGGATGCACATGGCAGAAGGTACATTTTCTCACAGTGAGGCTCAAACGAATATAAATTTTGCTGGTAACAGGTAGGTCAGATGCTGTCAAATATAAGCTCCATATTTTGGAACTTTAGAGTCTACGTCTGTAGCGTATTCCGACAGACAGGCCTGAGTAAATATTGCAAACCGAGATCAGCGTATTTTCTGGTCCTTTGTGATAACTGAGCCCATTTCGAGATTTTGATGAGGCTTGATTGGCCGAAACTAGCTAGTCTGGCCAGGAAAATTTGACACTTCAGCTCATCACGAAAACACGTCTATAAATTGACTCCCTTAATCCCCATATTTATATAATAAAACTGGGGTTTACAGGGGTATACATTATTTTTCTTATTTTGCTGAAAAAACATAGATTGTGGGTACTCGTTAGAACCGCCTCGCCGAGGCGGTTCTAACGAGTACCCACAATCTATGTTTCGAGCAGAATTATGAAAAATATCGGATTTTTTTAGCTGAACATTTTCCTTTTTTGGTTGTAAAATTTTCAATATATTTGAATAGGCGTGTTTTCGTGATGTGTTTGCAGTTTTGTGAGTGTTTTCACTGCTCTCTAGGGTCGTTCCCTATAGACTATATTTGCAGTGTTAGTCATCCAGCAATTTTCAACGTTTAGCACTATATTTTTCAGCAGACGAAATTTTTAAATAAATTTTCTTATTCTTCCCGGAAAACAGAATCAGACATTTCGTGCAAATTGTCTCTAATGGCGTTCGTTGACAAACAACGGTACCAAGTGTGCATGGGTGAGCCATAAAAGCAAGGCTGTACCATCACGAAAACATACCTATACAATTTTGACCCCCCTTAAACCCCACTTTTATATAGTAAAACTGGGGTTTACAGGGATATTCATTATTTTTCTTATTTCTGCTCAGAAACATAGATTGTGGGTACTCGTTAGAACCGCCTCGCCGAGGCGGTTGTAACGAGTACCCTCTATCTATGTTTTGAGCAGAAATAAGAAAAATATCAGAGTTTTTTATCTGAAAATTTTCAGTTTTTGGAGGTGAAGATTTCTATATATTTGAATAGGCGTGTTTTCGTTATGAAACACATGCACATAAGAAATTCGCCAGTGCACTGTCTCCACGTACTTCAGGCAACTGGTAGCGTAACAAGAATTAACAATGTAAGGAAGCAATATCAAGCACTGGGCGTTTTCAGATTTTCAAAGAACATTCTTAGTGTAAAAAGCATCCTGCTTTTTAATTAGAGATGCTAATCATGCATTCATAAATCATGACATTTCAACATCGGAATTAATGCAAAGAGTGTTTAATCTTTACCACACTCTGGGCTAATTCAAAAGATGATCGACACACTGATGTTATTTTTCCCAGAAAACAGGTTTTGACATTAACAGAGGGGACAATTTGCATGAAACATCTTTTTTTCTGGGGAAAATAAGAAAATATTTTGAAATGTTGTCTGCTGAATTTTTTACCCTGCAGAGTGCTAAGCATTAATTTACGTGTAGTCGTTTCTGTTTTCGCTCAGCATTCGCCGTATACAGAGGTGTTTTCCCAGGGGATGGTTACCTTATGATCGCACCTCCTCATACAATTTTATACCTGTCATTTGAAACCTTGCACATGTTTTCTCCAGGGTCTGCAGATGTGCATGTGGTTTGGATATAATTTTTACATTTATTTTTGTCACTTTACTTTGTCATTTCTTACCACAGATTTTATGAAAGTGTATAGACACTGGGTATCCTTTGAGCCCAACGTCTCAAACGATTAAAGACAGATATTTTTTTTTTTTTTTTTTTTTTTTTTTTTTTAACTTTTGCACATCTTTTTTCTTCATCATCTGAAGGTATGCATATAGTTTGTGTATAACATCACGAAAACATGCCTATATAATTTTGCCCCTCTTAAACCCCACTTTTATATAGTAAAACTGGGGTTTACACGGGTATACATTATTTTTTTTTATTTCTGCTCAAAAACATAGATTGTGGTACTCGTTAGAACCGCCTCGTCGAGGCGGTTCTAACGAGTACCCATAATCTATGTTTTGAGCAGAAATATAAAAAATATCGGAATTTTTCATCTGAAAATTTTTATTTTTTGGTGGTAAAATTTTCAGTACACTTGAATAGGCATGTTTTCGTAATGTCAATTTCTCCTACCTGAAATAAACATTACTTTATTGTGTGTGTGTGTGTGTGTGTGTGTGTGTGTGTGTGTGTGTGTGTGTGTGTGTGTGTGTGTGTGTGTAGGGGAGGGGGGAGGAGGAGGGGGCAGATGTGACATTAACTTCACCAAAGAAAGTTTGCGCGAGAAAACCTATAAAACAGCCAACACTTCTGATTGGCAGCTCCATCCTGAAACAAGTGCAAACAAATGAACTAAACGGTCATACAACTGTGCGCTCTTTCCCAGGAGCAACTATAACAACCCTTAATGACAAAATTAAAAAGTACAATATTGATGAGTGTAAAACCATCATTCTGCATGTCGGTGGTAATGATGCTGACCAAGGTGTTGACATAGACAGCTTCTGTGATAATTACATCGCACTACTAGAGAGCCTGGCGTCTGATAACCGTCGGATCATAGTATCAGGACTCCTACCGAGGAAGACAGCTAATCTTGAACCTTATAACGAACAACTCAGGTCTCTATGTGCTGAAAATGACATTGAATTTGTAGACCACTTTGACAGTTTTCTTCTTGCCACGGGTGAAATACCTGCAAATTATTTTTGGAAAGACAAAGTGCATTTAAATCAACAGGGTAAACAAAAACTCTTGTCGAACATCAACAATGTATGTAAAATCACCAATGTTCAGAAAACTTTACGACCAAAGAGACTGTTTCAAGGATCTCAACAGGGAGCAAGGCCTCCTTACCATAAGGGCCCTCGCTCGATGTCGAGATTCTGCCATATCTGCAAAACAAACAGCCATAGTACCGAGATGTGTTGGTACAATGGGAGGAACACTGGTATGCCGGGTCGATTCCCCCAATAGCAAATAAATGGGCGTGTGAAACACATATTACCAACAGATAATAATATATCAATGAGACTGCCCCCAGACACAGAAAACCATTCACCACAACAACAATGTGAATATGATGAAACAATTATCATACCACAAGAACCTGTGCATCCCGGTGATCCTTCCCTTGCTAACACTTCTTTGCCCAATCAAAACATTATACCAAACTTTCATACCTCTGATCCTACCTGCTTGATGCCTAACACCACAAGTAATACCACTTTGGACTTGTTATCCAAGTCAAAAGGGTTGCATTTTTGAGTCTGCTAGCGACAGCTAGCAGGCTCTATGCAATCGCATGGGGTTTTTTACTACGTCACAAGCGGATTTTCATCACCGCTATATTCATACGCGCACTACTTCTTAATCAGACGCAATGCGGCACTATTACGGCGAACTGAATGTGAAGCAGGGGGATTTTTTATAGCTTTTCTATTTCGCTAACATAACTGTAACTGAAATCGATTTAGATAGTGCAATTTGAAACATAGACTTCAAAATTCGGTGTAGTAATACACGCGCTACTTTTGTCAATCACCCCACGCCATCTTTGATGTTGTGCTTAGCAACGGAAGCTGAACGAAAAGAAAGTATCAGAATCTACTTATTCGATATTGAATATAGCAAGACATCAGGCATTTAATTCATTCATCCTACATGAAATTACTTTATTCACACCTCAGTGACACGGAGTTGTCTGACGACTGCTGGCCCATTTATACGTTATGACCCTTCTTTTGTGGACATCGGAAAATCTCTTGAAAACAGAAAAGGGTAGGTATAGCTGGTCGGGCTAATCTGTTGATGCTTAGGTGAAGCACTATCAAATGACAATCAGTTATTAAAGCTAATCTGGATTGAACATAGCCATTTCAAATTTATTTAATCTGCTCGTCTTCATAATAAGTTGATAAAGATAAATTTATAAAATTGCACCAGAATAATCGTGGAGCTACATCAGGTGTTGAATATGTATGAACTGGAGCATATCTAGACTTGAACTTTGATAATTCTAGAAATTGGAAATTGCTGCTGGAGATACACTCATTTGGAATAATCAGGTGGTAAACTTCATTGGAAAATAAAGAGGTTCATTACTCCAATCACTGCATTGGCTTATATATGCAGATAATAAAATGGATTTTTTTTGTGAAGAAAGAAACAAAACAGAAGAGAAATAATTGTATTTAGTTTTTCAGTACATGGTTAGATTATTTATGTATATCTGTTTTACACAGATGCCTCAGTAAAGACCCATTCTTATTTATACATTAAAAGAAGTAGAATGCATTTCCATCTGACTGATTTTGAGAAATTAAATTGATAGTGAAAGCATGTAGTACAAAGTGTTCATGTTGGTTGTTTTTCAAGGAATAATAAATTTTCTCACAAAGCCTTGTCTCTGAATGTAAATTTAATATTAGATGAAGCCACTGGTTGTAAGAAAGTGTGAAAATATGGATATAGAGCAAAATCCAGGTCCATCAAATCATATAAATCTAATTATGTAATTAAGTTAATGCCTTTTTTCGCGACACCGCCTTCTGAACAATTCAGAGTAACTACAGTTGCTATACTGGATGTACATTACTCTGTGGTGGTTCTGAATCTCTTTTAACTACACTTTTATTTAACTTTAACATGCGTAAAGTAACGTTATTATTTACCTGTATTATCAGTTAGATAACACACTTTTTGAATAAAAATTACTGGCATGTTTCTTATTTTTCTTAAGGAATATATGTTGTGGATATTCATTAAAAGAGCCCTACCAATGAATGACCTTCTAATAAGTTCCAACATGTTTTTGTGTTGAAATTATAATGAACTAGAACATGTGTTTGAACAACACTAAGACCCCAACTATATGGTTTCCCTTAAACATGCATTGTCCATAATACTGAAACACTAAAAATGGCTAACTTCAAAAGTAAGAATAGGATGGCTGAAACATTCCCATACAGAACTAGTATTTTTACCGCTGGGCGGCGAATAAATTCCAACCACAGTTTCGTCTGCCATCATAATGAGAGTAAAGCAAAATGCAATTGGCTATCAGTCAAGCGTCATCCAATCAAAATCGCGCTCTGAAAATGTCACTTTGTAGACCGGATTAAAGAATGTAACGAACACAAATAAGGGAATCTGAATAGAAGCGTTCATCATATCGATACTCCATCATGTGTATCGATACATGAAGCGTATCGGGATGCACCAATGCATCGATGAATCGTCCCACCACTAGGCGTAACTCAGCTAATATTTGGTGGACTGTAACCTCAAAACAATACGCCCTTCTCTACATCTTGGTCTAACTATAGCATAAATGAAGTTTCAGCTTGATCGGATATAAATTGTAGGAGGAGTTAACCAGAAACTAGAAGTTTAAAGAAATTTTCAATGGGGCTTAACTCTGCTAATATTTAGTGGACTGTAACCTTGAAACAATATGTGCTGCTCCACATCATGGTCTAGCTATAAATGAAGTTTCAGCTTGATCGGATGTAAATTGTAGGAGGAGTTAGCCGGAAACGAAAAGTTTAATGAAATTTTAAAAGGGACATAACTCTGCTAATATTTGGTGGACTGTGACCTAGAAACAATATGCACTGCCCCCACATCTTGGTCTAACTATAAATGAAGTTTCAGCTTGATCAGATGTAAATTGTAGGAGCAGTTATCCGGAAGCGAAAAGTTTAAAGGAATTTTCAAAGGGCTATAACTCTGCTGATATTAAGTGGACTGTAACCTCAAAACAATATGCACTGTTCCACATCATGGTCTAACTATAAATGAAGTTTCAGCTTGATCAGATGTAAAGTGTAGGAGTTAACCAGAAACGAAATGTTTTCTGAAATTTTCGAAGGGGCATAGCTCTGCTAATAATTGGTGGTCTGTAGCCCAAAAACAATATGTGCTACTTCACATCATGGTCTAGCTATATACCAAGTTTCATTTTAATCGGATGTAAACTGTAGGAGGCGTTAGCCGGAAACGAAAAAGTTTTCTGACGGACGTCATACCCCGTAAAATAATATGTCCTGTTTTTCAAACAGGTGTATAATAATTCAAAAAAGTATAAATGCAAGAGTTATGGTTCTTGCGCGCTGCATGTTGTCTAATGCTGATTGATATTTACATGACCTTTCTTGAAGATATCTTGAACAGGTTTCAAGTTACAGAGCGGACACGATTTTGTGACGCATAAAGTTCCAAGTGAAATAACTAAAAAAGTATAAATGCAAGACGTATGGTTCTTGTGCTCTGCATGTAAGATAATGTTGATTGATATTTATATGAAGTTATGTGGAGACAGCTTGAACCATTTTCAAGTTACAGAGTGGACAAGATTTTGTGACAGACGCCCGAGGGAAAAAACAATACACATCTCCCTACCCTAAAGGGAGGAGACATAAATATCAGAATCCTAGCTCAAGCGGGAGGGGGTATATTGCTTTTGGAGCAGATCTTATCAGCACTGGCGTCCCCATCCAAGGGTGTGTGTGTGGGGAGGGGGGGGGATATTTAGAACAGAATAGATTCAAAAACAGGCATAACTGGCATGCTAGGTCCAATGGGGGAAAAAAAAAAAGCAAGAGGACCATGATGGTCCTATATCGCTCACCTGAGCAAACAGCTTTGCATACTTACTGTTGAAGTTTCAGCCAAGTTTACTGCTCTAAAAGTTTTGTATAAATTTTATAACCCTGCACCCCAGTGGCCATGTTTTTTTCATCCATCATGATGGCTTGAACTGAATAGTGAAAGAGGATCACCAAAGGAACAATTCTGCTGTTATATTGAAATTGGTCCAGTGGTTTCTGACAAATAGATTTTTAAAATGTCTTATATAGATATATAGGGAAATTAAGCCCCACCCCCTAACGGCCATGTTTTTTGACAAATCATGACAGCTTGAACAAACTTGGTAGAGGGTCACCAAAGGAAAAATCCTGCCAAGTTATATTGAAATCGGTTCAGTGGTTTCTGACAAGGAGATTCTTAAAGTTTTCTATTTAGATATATAGGGAAAATAAGCCCCACCCCTAGCAACCATGTTTTTTGACGAATCATGATTGCTTGAACAATCTTGATAGGGGGTCACCAAAGCAACATTCCTGGCAAGTAATATTAAAATCAGTCAGGTGGTTTCTGACAAGATGAATTTTAAAGTTTTCTATACAGATATATACGGAAAATAAGCCCCGTCCCATGAAGGCCATGTTTTTTGACGTATCATGAGGGCACAATCTTAGTAGAAGGTCACCAAAGCACATTCCTGTCAAGTTACATTGAACTCAATCCAACAGTTTCTTACGAGAAGATTTTTAAAGTTTTCTATATAGGGAAAATATGCTCCGCCCCCTAGCCGCCATGTTTTTTGATGAATCATAACGGCTTGAACAATCTTGGTAGAGGGTCACCAAAGAAACATTCCTGCCAAGTTATTTTGAAATCGGTCCATTGGTTTCTGAGAAGAAGATTTTTAAACTTTTCTATATAGATATATTTGGAAAATAAGCCCCTCCCAGTGGCGGCCATTGTTTTTTGACGAATCATGATAACTTGAACAATCTTGGTAGAGGGTCAACAAGGAAAGATTTCTACCAAGTTATAATGAAATCGGTCCAGTGGTTTCTGACAAGAAGATTTTTAAAGTTTTCTATAGAGATATATAGGGAAAATAAGCCCCACCCCCTGGCAGAATTTTTTTTAGACGAATCATGACTGCTTGAACAATCTTGGTAGCAGGTCACCAAAGCAACATTCCTGCCAAGCTATATTGAAATTGGTCCATTGGTTTCTGACAAGAAGATTTTTAAACTTTTCTATATAGATATATAGGGAAATTAAGCCTCCCTCCCCACCCACCACCCGGCGGCAATGTTTTTTTGACAAATCATGATAACTTGAACAATCTTGGTTAAGGGTCAAAAGGAAAGATTTCTGCCAAGTATTAATGAAATCGGTCCAGTGGTTTCTGACAAGAAGATTTTTAAAGTTTTCTATATATATAGGGAAAATAAGCCCCGCCCCCTAGCTGCTATGTTTTTTGACAAATCATGACGGCTTGGACAATCTTGGTAGAGGATCACCAAGGAAACATTTTTGCCTAGTTATATAGAAATCGGTCCAGTGCTTTCTAACATGAAGATTTTTAAAGTTTTCTATATAGATATATAGGGAAACAAGATGGGCTGTCATGGCGGCCATCTTGAAACTCTTTTCCTTTCACTTATTTTCCTGAACCAAAGGGCCAGTTAATTTGAAAATTGGTAGGAAGCATCAGGATGACATGTTGATATAAAAATAGCTAAAATCCTTCCGATTGGAAATCCAAGATGGCGGCCATCTTGAAAATCTATTTTTCTTTACTTCTTCTGAACTGAAAGACCATTTATTGACTCGAAACTTGGTAGGAAGCATCAGGGTGACTTGTAGATCAAAAAACGCTCAAATGGTTGCGATAAGAAATCTCAAATTGTGGCTATGGTGGCCATCTTGAAAATCTGTTTTGAACTTTTTCCCCTGAACCGAAAGGGCAATTGACTTAAAGTTCATTGGAAGTATCGAAGTGACTTGTAGTTCAACAGTAGCTAAAAGTTATTCTGATTGGAAATCCAAGATGGCTACCATCTTGTTTATGTTTATTATATTTCCCTGCCACTGTGTTGTTTACATGTATAAAATCATGATTCTTCAGAAACCACTTAGGCAATAGCAACCAAATTTCACATTGATCCTACTGTTGAAATGTGATTGAGAGTTTGTTCAAATGATCACGCTCCATTGACTGTCTTGCCATATATAATATTCATCTTAAAAATTAAGAACTGCTTAAAGGATGATCTTTTCATTAGTTGCGATGACAGGATTGGAAAAATGTTACATAACATCTGCATATCTGCACTCACAATGCTACTCAGGTGAGTGGCCCATGGGCCTCTTGTTCAATTTTAAATAAAGTATGTTAAGGAGTTGAGGTGAGTAACCGACCCAGAAATCAAATTTCGGGTAAGGTGTTCACATGCTGTGTTTAAAGGAGTGTAGATATTGATGTAGTGTATGTACAAGAATCTCAGACATGTGACAGACTATTGAAGCGATATATGAGCCTCTTCATCGGATAAAAATCTTATGCCATATGCGAACAACAAAGACACGTGGTTTTTGCTATGCGCAGTTTGATCAGCACCGTTGTTGTTCGCTGTCTAGACAGTAAACAACCTATCAAAACTTTCAAGACTAGCTAATCTGGCACAATGGCCGAGTTAGCCAGTCTACGGCTGAGTAAGCAGGTCTGAGTCTTATTTGGTCGAAAACCTCGAAGACAGGTTTTTCATGTCGTTGCTTATATATTATCTGTACTTTGACAAAGTGCAGGGAGACTTTGTAGCGGCATCACACAGTGCTAAACACAAGCTACAATTGGATTAATTAACGCATAATTTTACTGCAAGCATATTTTATTTTCGGGCTTCAGAAGGGGGAAAATAGGACCTTATGCACATACTCCTTTCAACTTCTTAAACCTCATTATATTTATATCGGAAAGATTATTAAATCCAGAAAATAGGAGCTAAATTTTGCAGTAAGGAGGGTGTACATGCCGAAAAAGTGTTATGCCATGAATTATACGATTTTTGCTTAAAGGATCTGTTTTAAGGTCTTTGTGAACATGTTGCTTTGCGACAAATGTCTTATATTGAATTAATTTTCTCCGTAACACATTATCCAAGTTGATAAAATAATATATAGAGGCTGTTGCATTATGTGAGGGATTTTTACAGATCCCTCATTTATTATTCGGAACTAGCGAAACTATTTGGAACTAGCCAAATCAGTGGAGAACTTCACATTCATCACAAGGGCAGATAACCTAAGGCGAAGGACAAAGTCTTTGGTGTGATATTTCAAGGAAGGCTAGTACTCTGTATCAGCCAATAAAGTCCAAATTTTGATCAGCAACTTATTTGGAAATTGTTATGAAGCATAACTTTACCTGGTTCTAGCCAAATGACTGTATCTGATCAATTGTGCCAGCTTTAGTGTTCAGACAACAAAATTCACTTGCCTACACCTATATGCTTATGTGTGTGCAGAGTTGGAGCATGGGCATGTCACTATGACTTTGAGGATTCAAAATGTTCTTGGTATTTTTGCAGCTAATAAAAATTGTCCAGATAATTGAGGAGTGTGGGTAAAAAATATTTCAGTCATTATAAATAAAGATAAAGAGCCTTAAATAAAAGGTTGCATATAAGAATTTAAGAAATAGACAACATAAGCTGTGTAGAGCTTTTAATGCTTATAAGTTCTTTCAACAGCTAGCCCTACTGGGATGTCCAACAGAACCATGATCAAAATCAAGATTTGTGATCTAGTTTGCTAAGTTTTTACTATACATATGTGTACAGTATAATAATTACTGTATTTTTTAAGTCTAGTCCCATATAATTCACATCTTAGAATTTTTTGCTGTTTTTATTTAGCCCGGTTTCATGTATTTTCACGTTACTAATGGTAAAACGTTCCATCATAACTACTTACAGAGACAAATGCTGAAAATATTCTGAAGTCATCTAAATTATTATCTGAGCATTTATTTTATGTACAAATAATGCAGTTCTTTGGATTTGATTTGTGAAAGCATTTGTGTAAACAAGCCAACCATGTTGCCGCCATTTTGAACCAAAAGCCATGTAACTTCGCGTTAATTAAATTTTTGGCAGAAAATCATCATGTAATTGTAATGTGATTTTTGCAAATTTTGGCCATTTTCAAAATAAAGTACGGATACCGTATTAATCCGCCTATAAGACGATTTGTTTATAAGACGGGGGCTGTTTTTGGGCCCTTCCCAGGCAGGATTTTGCTTTTAATTAATTATAAGATGGGTTAAAAAAGTCGCCTGTCGGAGACATTCCCTGCCACTCAGAAATTCCTATACATAAAGACATCGGCGATGATTGGTCAGATTTGTAAGTGAATTTATCACAGAGCAGGAATTAAAAAAAAAACTCCCAACACCACTTACAAGCATGCATACCGTATTTAACTGTGTATAACACGCACCTTATTTACCCAGAAAACGTTTATAAAAATCCGATGTGTATTATTTATAGGAACACCAAAATCGGGACAGAAATCACCAAGATAATCGGTCGCGAAAACTCATGACATTCACGATCGCCCGTTAAAAATGCGAAATAGAATGATTGCTATAAGATATTCATGATTTTTTTATACCTATCTCGCCCATACCAGGGTTCTGGCAGCTCAAAACAAGCAACTCGATCTGATTTGTAGTAATTTGATATCCTTTTCATGTTCATGCTTTTTTTGTTTACGCTTTTTTATTTTGCTGATCATGTGATCTCTTCAATACTCAAACAGGCATATGCATATGAATCTGTATTGATTACCGGACTTTGACAAGACTCAACCGTAACTTGAATAAATCAGCCTGCACAACTGATTTATTGTAGTTCAAAATAGGAAATAAATTTGGTAGAACATAAATATTGGCACGAACGATCATACATTGAAAAAATAAAAAAGTATTTAAGTTTATGCAATTATTAAAATTATTGATAATAAACAAAACCAACTGGGCTTTTGAGGTAGGTAGATCGGTCATTTGCATTTTATCTTTTATTTTCTTACCACCCAGCTAGCATTCTACGGCCCGATATAGATTTACGTAGAATGCTGACTGGGCATATGTTTATCTTTTTTTTTTTTCTTTTTTTTTATTTAAACTTTTCTTCCAACTTACCAAAAAAATTGTTTGAAATAAACAATGTTTATGATAAAGAAAATCAAACTACCAGCATACATCTGTGCACTTAATTGGTTAATTGGCAGTCAGAATGACAACTAGTCGACTTTGAGGCACTGAGTTGATAATTTCACGTCTCAGTTAAGAAAGTGACACAAAGAAGGTGTTAATTATGAGAACACAAAAGAAATAACTACATTTTTATTATCATAGCGTCTGCAGTGGGGAAGCAAAGAACTGCCTACACTACATCAAGTTGCCTGAGGCCCATGGTAACAGAGCTGTACAACGAAAATTCAGTTAGCATTATCGTAAATTCGGCCTGTTTCTACTCTAAACCTTCCGAGTTCGGCCATTTTCAACTCAATCCTAGTGAAATTTGACACTTAGTATCTGGTAACTTAGTAAATAACGCACAGATAAATTCTTCGTGTTTTACATAGAACATCTCTTTTTTTATTTCAAAAGTATTTAGCAAATATTCAGTGCGTGTTATACACGGGTGCGAGTAATACACAGAAAAATTCGGTACTTCACCTACAAAATTACCTTGCTGCTATTTCTGTCAAGGGACGAAGGTAAACATTATATCCTTCTACCGGTTTCGAAGATCGGCATTTTCCGTGACCACGTGGCACCACCGGACTTTGCCGAAAATACCGATATGGCCAAAGATCTTGATTATAAGATGGGTCTGGATTTTTGGGGGCTTTTTTTTTTTTTTTTTTTTTTGAAAAATCCCCGTCTTATAGGCGGATTAATACGGTACCTTAGATTTGATATTTTCATAGAAAAAATAAGTTAGTCTTAGCTGTAAAAATTGATTTAATAGATATAGGTGTAAATGTCATTAAGGACTGTTATCACCACGGTCAATATATTTCTTTTCTAAGCGGAAATCACAAAACAACAGTGTATTTCTGAAAACAAACCTTGCCCACTAAAGCGTGACTTTGTATTTAAAACATCCAGCAGGTAGGTGGCGCTGCCGTTTATTTTCATTGAGAAATCAGTTTAACGCAATATTGAATTTAACGCAAAAATACATGGAGTATATTACGTTTATTCACACAGACTATTTAGGCTGACAAAATTAATCAGATAATTGATTAACTGATCTATAAATTCCACAAAAATGATTATCATTACAGATGTCTTATAATCAATGAGACGCCACATTTTGCGGCATCCCATCTGGGTCTACACTGTTTGCTCAGGCCTATTTGACCAAATACATACAGTAAAGTATAACATGGGAAGAGTCCTGCTCAGACAGACAAGTAAATTGACCAAATCTTTTGTGATAAATAATCGATCACAATGACAGGAGTGATAATCGACCAGATTAGCCAGCCTTAGAGTCTATTTATACATTGTATTTGCTGTATGATGATTCTAGCGAATAAAAAGAAAAGAAAAAAAAATGCAACAATGTATCCATTTAAAGATACTGCCTCCAGATTTGTGGGACTTTTACCCAACCCGATCACATGATGAACAGGCCCTGCCTAAGGCAACTCTGCCCTGGAGACTATAGGCAGCCCAACTACTTCGCTGGCCCCGATGGGTGGGGGCCGTGGTCTGTGGGTCGTGATTTCTGAATACCCGATAATCAGTGCACGCCGGTAATAGGTACCAAGTTACGCTACACTACCGGTCACAGGAGCTTGACATTGGATAATTTCTACTTATAGGGCCTGTCCTTCGAACCTTCGATTATTTCATAATCGTAGGGACAGGCCCAAAAAGTAGAAATTAGCAAACGTCAAGCTCCTGTGCTACCGGTTGCCTACATGAAATGCACTTTACGGCATCAGGAATTTTGCTGAAGAACTGAACAAGTATCTGTTGTTGTTTTTCGCGTGCGACACACCATGAATTTCAAAAATGCAGGTAAAAGAAGCTTTCATGTCTGTAGCCTTGCGAAAAATAAACTGTTCGACAGCCGGTAGATTCTAGTAAACAAGCTGGTTGTCATACGACAACACACACAGTTGTCGCAATACCCAGAAGGTCGGAAACCAGACACGATACGTATCGCTGAGCACTTTCTTGGCTGACTGACATCACATGTCTCAGTCGAAACACTCGGTGTTATTCGCTTTAATCATTGCGACTTTTCAGGCCACGGCAAGGGTCCGTACACACAATTCTGTTCTATTCCATACGTGTTATCATTTGACGCCACCGTCGTGGCTGCTTCTTCGCGGCTGCTTCTTCGCAGCCACGAGGCGGTGTCGCTACAAGAAAATGCATCTGTATTATTGCAAGGAAGTATCCATCAAAGAGATGGGATATTTAGTCCTGATTCAAGAGGGCGTCAATGCCTACCATGTTGTTTAGTATTATTGGTGAAAGCTGTACAGAAAAGGATCTGTACCAACAAGTTGAATGTCAACAACATGAATGAAATTCTGTTTGCAGGAGATAAATTATACAAGTATGCAAAAAAGAATGCCAAGACATATCATGACTTTTTAGAGCCATGTGATTTGCCATCTTATTTTTCACTTGACAACCAGCATTATCCCTGGAAAGTGAAAAAAAAAAAAAAAAAAAAAAAAAAAAAAAAAAAAACATTTTCAGGAAATTTAAATATCTTATCCTTAGTGGAGTATCCTTTCCTTGATTTAGAGACAGGACTCGCTATGACTTTCTCATTCAACCCATATGCAGTCTTCATTTGCAACGGCTTTTCTATTGCATTATTGGAACAAGGTGACTGTTTCTACCTTTTTGAGTCACATGCAAGAGCTTCAGATGGATGCCAAATGTTAATGGCAAAAACATTTTGTTAAAGAAAACAAATATAACTGGCATTTTCCTTACATTTGCGTAGATTGTTTAGTTTTGATAATTCCTTTACTACAACAGCGGTGAGTCAGTTTGATTTGCATTCGCTCTGTATATCTCATGTTTGCAGGGAGACCATAAAATGATACCAATGAGCTGGGTTTCAAATTTGTGACATAACTACCTATCCTCCTTTACAAGAATGTATTTCATTTGAGTTGTGTCCATCACAGCCTTATGCTTCCTCCCAGCTTGCTGACAGCTTAAATGAACACGGTTCCGCATTACTTGATTCACCCCTTATATGTGAAGAATTGCAAACCTCCCTGAATAAGAAACTTAAGTTAAGTGACACATCAAAAGATGGTTTGAGCAGTAAGAAATTTAAAAACAAAGAAAGTGCTATAGTCACACAGTTTCACAAGTTTGTGTCTTGTGGTCCCCAGTACATATGTACAAGTTGTTGTCAAACATTTTTCAGATTTTCTGATGTTAAATTTGATATTCAGGGTCTAAAGCCCGAGATGAAAAGACTCTGTACGTTAGGACATAAAAGTGTGGAGGATAAGGAATGGATCTGTCAACAATGTGCTAATAGTTTGAAGAAAAATAACTTGAACAAATATCTTCCTTTTTGTCAAGCCCGCTTGCGCTGAGCAAGACATAGTCACCATAGCTGCATTTAAGTGTATATTAGTGAGTCCATCCGTATTTGTCCGTCCTAGCTAGAAATTTTGCATGCAGAATCATCTTTCAGTGTAGTTTGAAATTTCTCCAAGACTTGGCCTTGAGGTCAGATTTGTCAAGGACATGCACTTACCAGCAGAATTTAAGAGTTTTTAAAGAAAGTCTTCTATTCAGGAAGTGCAATGCCCAGATGCTTGATATATTCCATAGAGCTCCATCTTATCATATAGTATTGGTAGCATTGGAATGTCGTCTGTCTTCTTTGCATGTATTGTGTAAAATTGCATAGAAGATACACAGCACTCCATTAGTACTTTACAAGCTAGCAGACTCTTAGGACTATCAGTCCTTTGATTGTAATCTTAATGTTAGGCACATTGTCTCTAAATTTGATGAGATACGCATTATCATGGCTAACAAGACATGCCCAGATATTCTGGGTATTTGTGAGTCAATTTTAGAACCGACCGTCTCTGACAATGTGGTGGCGATCGACGGATTTGAGATTCTTAGAAAAGATAGAGCAGAGACCAAAAATAAAACTGGTGGTGGTCTACTATTATACATTAGAAACACAATTAAGTTCAAACGCAGGCCTGAGTTTGAAACATCTAGCTTAGAAACACTTTGGGCTGAAATCGAGCTACCGAATGCTAAACCTTTTCTCTTATGTACAGTTTACAGGCCACCCGATGCAAAAAGCGAATGGATCGACTTGTTTGAGGTAGAGCTTTCCATAGCACAGACATCTGGTCTTGAAATCCTTCTCATGGGTGATTTTAATGTTGATTTGAAAGCTCATACGAATAATAAATGGCTAAACCTTATAAATCTATTCGATTTAACTCAACTGGTAACAGAGCCAACAAGGGTAACGGAAACTACCAATACGTTAATTGATCATGTATATACGACTCATCCAGAGAATATTGTACGTTGTTTTACTTCTACTTTATCTTTAAGCGATCACTTTCCCATTTGCTTTACACGAAAAGTAAACTCAAAGCTTCTAAAAGACAAACATACTACCACTACTTATCGCAGCTACAAGCATTTTGACGAAAATAAGTTTATATCTGATATTGCTAACGATTTGGATGAATTTGCGGCAGATAAATCAAGTATAGACGAAGACCTTAACATCTGGTATTCATTCCTTTTGAAACACTTGAACAATCATGCTCCGATTAAATCCAAACGCGTAAAATCTAAACGTATGCCTGACTGGTTTACTCCAGATATAATTCAAATGCAATCTTTACGAGATAAAACCAAACGATTAAAGCAATGGAGTGATCATAGAAAATACCGCAATAAAACAAAACAACTCATACGACAAGCAAAACGTAAATATTTTTCTAATAGCATAACAAATTCAAAAGATACCAAATCCTTATGGAAACATCTGCGAGACGTGACTAATGGTAGCAAGACTGCCTCCAATAATTTGCCTCAAAAACTTATAATCGGAAATGAAACCATTACGGAGTCTGAAGCTGTTGCGAGCAAACTGAATAAATACTTTGCTTCAGTTGCCGAGCTTTTGAATAAAAACACATCATCCGGAAATTCATTAGACTTTGACACCAATAAAATCAGCGATTTTGTTGTTAGCAAAGTGCCTACAAACACACAATTTACAATTCCATTTATTACCCCCGTCAAGTTTTATTACAATTTAATACCTTAGAGGTTTCAAAATCGACCGGGCTTGACGGCATAGGGCCAAGGATCATCAAACTTGCTGCTAAATCATTATCGCCATCGATTGCGATGCTTATCAATAAAAGCATTGCGACCGGCCAGTTTCCTTCTCAAATGAAATTGGCAAAGGTACTTCCAATTTACAAAGGTGGTGAAAAGTCCGACCCCTCAAACTATAGGCCAATTTCTATCCTGTCCACTGTATCTAAAATTTTCGAAAAGCACGTGAACAAACATCTTATGGCATATTTGAACAAATATAAACTTCTACATGACAATCAATCCGGGTTCAGGCCAAAACATAGTTGCCAAACAGCTTTAGTCAAACTCATTAATGACTGGATGAAATGTATTGATAAGGGTGACTTGGTTGGAGCCCTTTTTGTCGATTTTCGGAAGGCTTTTGATCTAGTTGATCACTCCATCTTGCTGAATAAACTTGCATTATACAAACTTAACCCTTCTGCCATTCAGTGGTTCAAATCATATTTATGTTCTCGACAACAAGTAATCGAGAGTGATAAAGGGTTGACGGATTTCACCACCGTACAATCTGGTGTGCCTCAGGGCTCAATATTAGGCCCGACCTTATTTCTCATTTTTATCAACGATCTTCCGCTTCATATCAAAAAGTGCTCCTCTGATTTGTATGCAGATGACACGACGATTCACACGCATGGTAATGACATAGATGCTATTGAAGAAGATCTGCAAGGAGAATTCGGTAACACAAAAACATGGGGAAAGATAAACAAAATGAATGTTCACATGACCAAAACAACTTGTATGCTAGTTGGCGCTAGAAAACGCTTGAACGACTCTCGACCTCTAAATATTATTGCTGATGATGTCAATATTCAATCCGTTAGTAAACAGAAAGTCCTTGGTGTTTATATCGATGAACACCTTTCTTGGTCTGCCCATATAGACCACTTATGCTCCCTTATCTCATCTAAAATATCTCTATTACGCCAGTTAGCAACGTATGTACCGACACATATTCAAAAAGTTTACTATCAGGGGTATTTTCTTCCTTATATTGATTATGGCTCTGTTACCTGGGGGTCAGCCTCTGTAACTAATATTGAACGCATATCCAAGCTGCAAAAACGCGCTGCTCGAATCATCCTGCGAGCAAATTACGATACCCCATCAGTAGATATGTTCAGTCAGCTGGGATGGTTGTCAATTCCGGACAGACTTAAATATAATAAGGCTGTCTTGACATACCGAGCAATAAATAATTTATCCCCTGAATATATAACACAACTTCTAAAACCAGTATCCGAGGTACACACTCTTAACCTCAGGTCATCAGAAAATGGCTCACTTTATGTGCCGAAAGCACGGACAGCACTTTTTGATGGCTCTTTTTCGTGTTCCGCACCAAGACTATGGAATGCTCTACCTCAAACAGTAAAAACATCGGGGTCACTCTCTACCTTTAAGCAGTCTCTTAAAGCAACATTTTAACCCTTATAAAATGTCTTTAACTATGATTTTAAATGATATACCATGTGTAAAATTATCGCTGAAACCGTTATTGTAACTGAATTGAGAGCTTTTATGACCTAGCATAATTGTTTTAGATATTGGTTTTATGCGCTCGTCAAATCTTAAAGCACTTACAAAAACTGTGATAACATACAGATTTGTCTTTGATATAATTCAGTGCCATGTTTGGTTTTAAATCACTTGCACATACCTGTTAGCACTTTTATTTGATAAAAACTTTATACAAGCATTCACTTCGCTACAAGCTACTTTTATCCCATGAATTTCTTAGCTGTTAGTTAAGTCTTGTTGTATATATGTATATAAATTTTAGTTAGAGGACCACAAGGTAGAATAGTTATTTATAGCTAATTGTGTCATCCTCTTTAAACATTGTTTAAATAAAATAAATAAATAAAAAGTTAGATTTTTATTATTATGCTTTATGCTTTGACTAATTTCAACCCATTTGTGTCGACTGGACTCTTCTACATTTACTATTTGGACGGGTTCAGTTCCAATATAAGGAGTGTCTGGCTGGTTTTTATTATTACCATGTTTTATAACAATTCTTATCCTAAATGCAAACAGTGTAGACCCTGATCAGATGCCGCGTTCTGGGTCTACATTATTTGCCAGTGTCCATTTAATGGGACGTTAGGCATAAATGGGGTAATTTTTACCTCTCTGGGCATATTCATGTATCGTTTATCCAGATAATAGGCTTTGGGATTCAGTGCAAATAGCCACCTTAGGAGAAACTTTGCATGACAGCTCAGAGCCTACTTATTTTTCCTAGAAAATAGGCTTTGAGATTTCATGCAAATTGTCTCCTAAAGAGGCAACGCATGAAACCTCAACGCCTACTTTCTGAGAAAAAAATAGGAAAAAACATTTCAAAATGTCGCCTGCTAATATTTTTTTGTTAAATTGTGTTTTCAGAGACTTTGGCCCGCCTTACACTACGGTCTTCAGGATGTATTACAAGAGACATACACCAGAGAGGTTTCGGATGCCTGGAAGAAGGTCTTCGACTACGTTTGTATGTATATGAAATTTGGCATGGAACATCCAGAAATAGACACAGAATATGAAGTAACACTCTCGCGGTTGTCTTGACCAAATACAGTGCACGGCTACTTAGAATTCACGTCAACGACAAAACCTTTTTCTGGATTACAGGAACTGCCCGTGCTGAGACTAGACTAACCAAATGCGCATCCTGGCTTGAACGTGACCCTTTCGCCTAACCTGTACTTTGTAGGTTCTAATATTACGAAAGCAAGCCTATTCAAATTTACTGAAAATTTTACCACAAAAAAATGAAAAATTTCAGGTAAAAAATCCGCTATTTTTCGTATTTCTGCTCAAAATATAGATTGTGGGTACTCGTTAGAACCGCCTCAGCGAGGCGGTTCTACCGAGTACCCACAATCTATGTTTTTGAGTAGAAATAAGAAAAATAATGTTTACCCCAGTAAACCCCTTAACTATATAAAAGTGGGTTTTAAGTGGGTCAACATTATATAGGCATGTTTTCGTGATGAAATGCAAATTGCTTGCGCG